>PVJH01024091.1:0-33696 GCA_004026705.1 Nesogale talazaci
TGCCTCTCTGAGTGTCGCAGGCTGTGCATCTCCATGGTAAGAAAAGCCTTGCTTTCTCCTGCAGAGCTGCTGGTGGTTTCCAATGATCCATCTTGCCATGAGCAGCAGCACACCACCGGGACAGCTTCAGCATGATCCTATGTGTATGTGGCACGTAACTTCAGAATGTGATCATACTAAAGATGCCCCACATTTTGTTTTGCCTGAGGTACAAGAGCGGAAGATGGTTGATTTTTAAATTAATTCTAATAAATGGTATTCAGAGGAAATAACTTATATTAATATATATTTTAACTTTTAACTTTGTTCTTTAATAAATGGTCTTATTTATTCATTTAATGCAGTATTTCTGAAAAGGGGACAGTTGGCCAAATAAGTTTGGGAAGCTATGATTTAGTCAAACGGAAAAGTTAAGACCTGTTATTGTAAGAAATGTTATTTGTACTCTAGATTTCTTAACACCAGCTGTTGCTTATAATCTAAGATTTCATTTAAGTTCAGTTATTAGCTTGCAAGTGCATTTAACTAATTCCGTCTTGCATTTCTTGATAATTCTGTGCATTTCCTTAGATTTCTGTGGGTGGCCTTTTTCAAACTTTAAAACTTAAGTCCTGTGTTAGGACTTAAATTTTGAGCACCTCTTTTGCTGAAGGCTATGGATGGCATTGAAGACCCTAAACCTTTACAGTCCCCATCATCCATGGGTGAGGGCTCAAATTGTTCCTCATCTTCACTAGTATTTGTTTTATCATTTTTCTGATAATCGCTATCCTCATATTGAAGCAGTACCTCAATGGTTATGATTTGCATTTCCTTAATGACTAATGAAGTTGAACATCTTTTCATGCTTATTCGGCACTAGCTCGTTTGTTGAGCTATTTATATATTTTGATATTAAAGTCATAGCAGAGGTATGAGATGGGATAGTTTCTTCCATTCTCTAGATTGTCTTTCCACTTTGCTAATAAAGCCACTGATGCACAAAATTTTAATTTTGTTGTCCAATCTATTTTTTTTCTTTTTTCTTTTTTTTTTTTTTGGCTTGGTATCAGAACAAAGAATCTTTATTGAAAAGGAGGCCCTAAAACATTTCCCTTGTGTTTGGTCTAAGAGTTTTGTGGATTTAGTTCTTAGAGTTTTAGGTCATTGGTCCACCTTGAGTTCATTTTCGCCTTTTTTCCTTTTAGTTGTGGATTCCAGTTGTCCCACAGCCATTTATTGAGGACGCTAGTTTTTCCCGCACTGAGTGAGGTTGGCCCTTCTGAAAACAGTCAGTTGGAGATATATGTGACTGTGTTTGGGGGCTGCAGAGCCACTCCGAGTCAGTATTGACTGGATGGCAGTGAGTTAGAGTTACAACCCATCGCTCCATATGTTGGTCATTACACTAATATCATAGGAACCTCAGTGGTCCAGTGGGTTAAGAGTTAGTCTGGTAAGGGTAAAGTCGGCCGTTTCAGCCCACCAGCCACACTGGGAGGAAGATGAGGCAGCCTGCTTCCATAAAGATTTATGGTCTCAGTAACCCTACTCTGCCCTCTAGAGTCAATGTGAGTTGGAATCAGCTTGATGCCAGTGGGTTGGGTACAGATTTTGGTTTTTACTAGTGTCGTACAGTTTTGTTTACTCTAGGCATTTAGCATGTTTTCAACTCGGGTAGTGTGAGTTTTACCTTTTTCTTCAAGATTGCTTTCATTTGTTGGGCTTCATACAATTCCATATAAATGTGAAGGTTGTCTTCCATTTTTGTAAAGGCTGTCATTGCAATTAGATAGGAATTGTGCATTTAGTTGATGCAACCTCTCCCCACCAACAGCCCCCCCCCTCCAACCTGAGGTTTCCGAGACTATAATTGTTTACAGGAGTAGAAAGCCCCATCTTTCTCTTGGAGTGGCTGGTGCTTTTGACCTACTGACCATGTGGATTGCAGCTGCTGTGGGCTTACTCTTCTTTAAAGATATCCCTAGCATTATTGCTTTGGAGTATGTTCCTCTTCATTGTGTTCCAATTAAACTGTGCCGTGGCATTTTTAGCATATCATCATTCTAGAAGCTACTGTTGTGGTTGATTTATTATTTCTTTTACCTTGAATGGTAAGGTTCTTTGTCCTTTTAAAAAATATTTTGCCTTATTGCTCCTGTTTTTGTTTTGTTTTGTTTTTGCATGTGTGGCATCACAGCCCTGGTAGGAGTAGGAAGCCCAGCCTTGCTCCTGGAGAGCTGCTGCTGCTGGATTTGAACCGTCAGCCCTGTGGGCCACAGTCCCACACACAACCACTGCACCACCAGAGCTTAGCCACCTTTTTTGTTTGTTTGTTTTGTTTTGTTTTTTTGCATCACTGCCCTCTGGTGGTCGTGGGAGCTACGTTCCAGCCTTGCTCCTGGAAAGCCTCTGCTGGATTTGAGCTGCACTTTTTTTTTAATGTGTTGAAAGTGTATGGAGAGTACTTGTTTTAAAAAATAGCTCTGATGAAGGTATGTATTGTGTTAACTGCCAGGTCAGTAGTACGATTGTAGCAGCCCCTCTGCTGGAGAAAGATGAAGCCATCTGTTCCTTTATAGATTAAAGTCTCAAACTTTGGGCAGTTTTAGTTTGTCCTGCATGAATTGAAATTGATTTGCTGGCAGTGAGTTTGGGTCTTCACACAGGATCATCATCAGCTGCCCAGGGACGATGCCTATGAGCCTTAGGGCAGACATGCTTCCGCCTCCCTTTACCAATTTTGACACCCAACTTTTCCTTCCCTACCATCTTATTTCTTTCTCAGCTGGGTTCAGTGACTTATTTCAATGGCCACACAGAACTCACAGTCCGTATTCATGAGCGTGAGCTGTATTAGGCCGGCTTGACTAGAGAAACAAATCCAGTGACAGGCATATATGTGTAAGAAAGAGCTTTATGTATCAGGAAAACATCCTGGCCCAGTCCAACTCAAGCCCATAAATCTGATATTTGTCCTTAAGTTCCTCTTCAGACTCACGCAACCAGACTCACGCAACCACATGCAGTGATGCAAAATGCAGGAAGATCACAGGCCAATGGGTGCAAAATCTTGTGGATCTAGGCTGTGATTCTAGCAGGTCACAAAGTAGCTTGCCAGCAGGAAGGTGAAGGGAAAGCACAAGAGGGGCCATTCTCCAGAGAGCTATTTATCTTGGTCACACCTCCAAAGGAAGTCATCAAGCTGAGATCTGATTGACAGGCTAAACTCCACTTACAACTTCTTACAGGTGCCATGTTAGCACAAAAAACCTAGCTATCACACGAGCCTTATTGGTGACGTTAGCAAGTTTATAGTCTAGGATTAGAATTGCTCAGGACACAGTTCTGTGGTCAAGACAGCTTGGTCTCAGTCACATCCACAGAGAAACCCCTCCCTGGTCATAGCCTCGCAGCCACAAGACCCCTTGACCTCTCCTCTGTTTCATCAACTTTATAAGACAGGGTAGAACTACCCCTGTGGGTGTCTGTGACTGTAGGAGTAGAAATCTCCCTCCCTCCCTTGAGTCAGCTGGGGTTTAGAACTGCTGACCGAATGTACCACAGCCAATAGGCATCTCAAATTTGAAGTTAACACTATGAAATAGTCTTGTTTCACGTTAAACTATTTGTACTTTTCAGATACTCGGTTCTTGTCTTGGCACACAGAAAACTTCTAAAAGCACTTAATTGTTAACCCCATCTTCATGTTCCCATAGTATGGTAATTCATACTTTTAATTAATTGTGATTACTATTTGAATGTCAGAGTCTGCTGCACTGAATCCCTAGGGACAAAAATGTGCTCCTTATATATATTCCAATTGTGTAACTGGGTACATGGCATCTAGCAAGTAGCTAGTCTGACACAGCTAGAGAATTGGATATGTAAAATTTAAATAGGGTTATCACTTCACCTCCTTGTCAAAATCAGCAGCAGATGTTCATAGAGAATAACTTGGCATAGCAAATAAATATTTTCATAATGTCAATAGCAACATTTCCTAACTGCTTACAGCAATGCAGACTTACATTGAATAGAGAAAATTAATTTGTTTCCATTTGCAGAGTTAAATTCTCAATGGAAGGAGGTTATATTTTACAGAAATATAATTTAATTAACAGGGAAAACAGGAAACAAATTAATGCTACCTTGGTCTAGTATATTTTAAATGTTTTTGCTTATGTATCCTCTAAATGTTTTTGAAAAACATTGTTTCCCTTCCTGAAAGTTGATGTCATCAAATTGTCTTAGACTAGGCTCTTTAGGGAAGCAAAACCAGTGAACCTTTGCATGTATTCATGTACATATGCATACATAGAGATTTTTGTTATCAAGAAAGTGACTCACACAAGTCCAAGTCATATGTTAGGGGGGAGACTTCTGACTCACAGTGCTATGGGGACTGATGAACATGGTATCATCAGGAAGAGATGAGGCTGGGCCTATAGAGGCAAATGAATCCAAGCTTGACAAGGCAGTCTTATGTTACGATGACTCTGGAATCAGCAGGCAAATATGGCAGACCAGAACACTAAAGGGGGCAAGCCAGATGAAATAGCCAAGCTTTTCACACTGTCTGTGTGTATTGGAAGC
The DNA here is from genome assembly GCA_004026705.1 of Nesogale talazaci. Classification (NCBI taxonomy): domain Eukaryota; kingdom Metazoa; phylum Chordata; class Mammalia; order Afrosoricida; family Tenrecidae; genus Nesogale; species Nesogale talazaci. The sequence goes on from PVJH01024091.1 coordinate 4,576, forward strand.
AGGCATTCATCCTGGTGATCTTGTGGAGGATTACTACGTTTTAACAGCCAAACCTCTTGGAATCCTGGCCTAGCTAAGTTGGCACAAAACCTTAATTATAAAAGATTTTTATAGTTGCAAAGGTTCTAATTTCTAGATTGTTGCATATTGTGACTTGTGTTTTACTTTCACCAGAACTTTGAAGCTATACATACCACCATAGATGTTTTTGCACACTTCTCAGTGACAACCATCTTCATGAGGTCTTGCCATTAACTTTTTGGGCTTGAGAGAAATACGGCATAACCCTCTTCACAAAAACTTTGTTATTAACCATATTTCTCATCTGCTTTACTCGTAAGCTTTCAGAATTACTGCATTTTTAGATTTTTTTTGGGGGGGGGGTGCATCACTGCCCTCTGGTGATCGTGAAAGCTACCCAGCCTTGCTCCTGGAGAGCCGCTGCTGGATTTGAACCGCCAAGCCTGTGGGCCACAGTCTCACACTCAACCACTACGCCACCAGGGTTCAGCCCTTTAGATTGTTCTTCATCTCACTCCCACCCCATTCCTCCACCTAAAAATTATTAGACCCCCCAAAAAAAAATTATTAGACCCAGGAATTTGCCCTCTAATAAAACAATGACTGCTTATCTTTGGTCAAGTGTGAGGAGCCTGTAAAGAAAAGACGGTTTAAGAGAATACTCAAATGTGTTTTCAGATAGGCTAGTTTTAGGAATGAGTAGACAGAGAAGTCGAAAATTGGGGAATTAGTAAGATTTCTTAACTCTGTTTTGTCCATGGTCCCTTCTGATGGCCAGTGAGAACCCGTGGACCTTTTTTAGAGAATATTTTAATTTTGACCAAGACATTTTCTGCAAAAGCTTCATAGGAATTTGAATGAATTGCATGGAAGTTGTAAATTGAGAAGTGAAGATTTGACATCTTAATGCATTCCTATTTATGAATATTGTACATCTTTCCATGTTTTTCAGTGACCTTCAATTTTTTTTAACAGTAATTTGTTTATATCCCAGGGGTCTTTTACAAGAGCGGCTTCAAATGTTTAAGAAAAGCAGCAGTTTCCTTTTATTTCATTTTGCCATGAACTTTTTGAAGCCACTTCATACCTTGTTATATTTATATGTTGCTATTCATCCTCTTATAAATAGTAATTTTCAATTTTCACTGATCTGTTTCTGCCTCAACAGAAATGCAGTAATTTTTTAATGTATTATTTTGTATCCTGTGGTCCTGATTGTGTACATATGATCATGCCATTTGGAGTAAACAATTTTATATCTTCCGATCTGAATGCCTTGTTCCATTTTGTTGATTGCTTTGGCTAGGACGTTCATTTGGATGCAGGAAAGAAATGGTAAAAAATAGACATCCTTGTCTTGTTCCTAAAACTAGAAAGAAAGTGATCAGTCTTTGACTAATAAATATATTAGCATTATATGTTCAAAGATGCCATTTGTCAGAGTGAGGAAGTTCCCTTCTGTTCGCAGTTTATTGTGAGTGGATGCTTAATTTTAGCAAAATTTTGTCTGTCTCTGCTGAGATGATCATTTGGGTTTTTCCTTATTTTAAATAATAGGAGTTTTAGTTTTGCAGTATTCAGCATAACAAAAGCTGCCATGCAAGCTTTAAAGAACAAATTTATTTTCTCAACATATATGGAGGCTTAAAACTCCAGATCAGACTCAGTCCCTCTAGTTTCTGGTGTCTGCCTTTGGTATTCCTTTTACTTGGGGAGGAGACTTCCCACTCTGCCTGTTTGTATTCTTGAGCTTACTTCTGGAGAGAAGATTCTAGGCTACCCTACTAACCAGATTATGTAACAAAAATAAATGTAACAAAAGAAAGTATTCTTTCCCCCAAACAGCTTTATTTAAAGGAAAGGTTCCCACATTTCTTTTGTGGGAGATGCAAATCAATCTTTAACACATGGGTTTGTTATTAAATATTAAATGAAGTTAGCAATCTTCAGTGTGCCTCACTTGATTTGGGGTTTTACTACTCTCTTTGATGTGCCACCTCTTGCATCAGGATTTTACTTGTGAACTGGGATATTGGTATATAGTATTTTTGGCCTTGATTTTGGTATTTAGGTAATGCTGACTGTATAACTTGGAATCAAAAGTATTTCCTTTTCATCTCTTGAAGAGTTTGTATAGACTTGGTATTCATTCTTCCATAAATGTTTAAAAGACAGCAGGGAAGCCACTTGAGCTTGAAGGTTTTTTTGAGATGAGCGTTGTATTTATGAATTGAATTTTATTAATAGATATTGGACTCTATTCTTTAGTTTTGGTTTTTCCTGTGTTTCAAGTAATTTGTTTATATTGTTCAAACTGTATGAGTTAGAATTGAGATATTAGCAGTGAATTAGGCTGAATATCTAGGTTTAAGGATTTATAAGCATATATCATTATTTTAGAGCCTCTAGAATTTTTAGTAATTTTTTCTTCTGATATTAGTCATTTTCTCTTAATTTTCTTCTTTTTGATTTTTTTATTGGGTGGTCTCTTTAACCTCTTTATCAAGTGAATTATTAAGTTATATTAAGATGAGTCTGCTTGATCTGTGCTTTTAAATATTTCTGTCTTAATACATACTTGAAATTTAAATTCCTTGTGGTAGAAATTTAGGTTGTTGTTCTATTTATCTAGTAGGCAATAGCAGAACTACCACAAGTGGTTGACTTTAACGAAGTTATTCTCTCCCTGTTTAGGAGGCTGTATGTTTTCAGGTGCTGGCTTTAGGGGAAGATTTTCTGGGGGAAGGTCTTCTTCTCTCTCCATCTTTTGAGTCTTGGAGATCTCGTGTATTGTGGCATCGGTCTTCCCTCACTTTCATATCTCAACTTGTTAATAAGTCTTCTCCAATCTTGATGCTGCCTTCGTTTTTATATCATCCAGCATCTCTTATGGTTTGCTTCACCTACCGATTAAATAAGTATGGTGAGAGATGTACACTTCTCCCTATTTAACCATATGTTCTTGTTCTTTTTTCACAACTGCTCTTGATCCATGTTCAGGTTCTGCATGAGCCCCAGGAAGTTATCAAGAAGTCCTGTTCTTCTCAAGGCTATCCATCATTTGTTACGATCTATACAGTTGAATAACTAGGCTTAGTTAATAAAATACAAATAAACCTCTTCCTAGTATTCTCCACATTCAGCTAAGATCCATCAGATATCAGCAAAGATAGCCTTCCCCGCCCCACCCCCCCTCAGCCATTTCTGAATCTTGCCTGAAATTCTGTTAGCTACCTGTCCGAGCACTGCTGGAACGATCATGGTTGAATAATATTTAGTAAAATCTTGCTTGCATGTGCTATCAGTGATGTTCCATAGTCCCCTCTTTTGCTGTCCCTTCACATTCCCAAACCTGCTGTCTTTCTCCAGGGGCTACTTTTTCCTGACCACACGTCCAAGTATTTAAGATGAAGTCTCGCCATCCTTGCTGCTAAGGAGCATTCTGTCCGTACTTCTTCCAAGACAGGTTTATTTGCCCTTTTAGCAAACATGGTACTTTCAATATTCTTTGCTAGCACACAGTTCATATGCATTCATTCTTTCTTCCTTATTCAATGTCCAACCTTCACGTGCATGAAATAGTGGAAAATATCATGACTTGGGGCAAGTGCATCTTACTCCTCAAAGGAGCATCCTTTTCAATACTCTGAAGAGCTCTCGTGCAGTAGATTTACCTAACACAATACATTTTTTGATTTCTTGACTGCTGCATCTATCAGCATTGATTGCGAATCTAAGTAAAACAAACAAACAAAAAACCTTGACATCTTCGTTCTTTTCTCCATTCAGCACAGTGGTTCACAACCTGTGGGTTGCGACCCTTTTGGGGGTAAAATGACCCTTTCACAGGGGTTGCCCGATTCATAACAGTAGCAAAATTACAGTTATGAAGTAGCAACAGAAATAATTTTATGGTTGGGGGATCACACCACATGAGGGACTGTGTGAAAGGGTCATGCTGTTAGGGAGGTTGGGAACCATGGCTTTAACATACATGGGGATCACTGTGCGTCAGAATACACTGGATGATACCTAATAGCAGCAGCTTGACTTCTTGACGAGTTGATAGCTTTCATTATTTGGACACATCCCTCTGCCTTGAAACCTCTTCATTTTATTGTTAGCACAGTTGCTTTAGTGTGTTGTCTATTTTCCATTGTATTGTGTTCTAATTGCCTATGCCTTTGTGCAATTTATTTATAGTGGGTTTCCTACAGGCAGTATATAGTTAGGCCTTGTTTTTATTCTACTTTGACAATCTCTGCTTTTTAGTTGAATTTTTAAGTCCTTTACACTTACTGTAATTATTGGTATGGTTGAATGTAAATAACCCATATTTTCATTCGCCTGATATGCTTTTTGTTCATTTCTACCTCTTATTCTGTTTTATCTCTATTTTCTCTCTCTGCTAAGTAGTGGTGATACAAGGTGCTTTGGTGTAACTGTGGGGTGGGCATTGGTCTGTTGAGCTGATCAGTAATTCAAACCCAGTGGTGTTCCTCGGGAGAAAAGGGAGGTGTGTGTGGCGACCGCGAGTGTGTATGTGGCACGCGCGCACGCGCGTGTGTGTGTGTGGTTAGTGGTGCACTGGCTCTTTTGGAGGAAGATTTAGCAATCTACTGTGGTCAAGAGAGTACAGTCAGAAAGCTATATGGAGTAGTTCAACTCTATGCACATTATGGTCTTTTATATGTCAGAGTTGGTTAGACTGCACTCACTTTTTATCTCTCTTAATTAAGCTGTTACTGGAGGGCTTACAATATCAGCATTTTAAATTGGTACAGTGACATTACCCTATGTTATATGTAATATAAAAATCTCTGAAAAGTATACTTTTATTTCTTTCTTCCCTGTCCCATGTACTTTTTTTGTTATGTTTTATTTCTATATATAAACCCCAACATTTTTATTTGTTACTTTAAATTGTCCATTATCTTTAAGGTTTTTAATAGCTTAAGTAGCTTTTTATGTACCTTCATACAAAAGGGCTTCAAAAAGTATGTGGAAAATTCCATTATCTCCCTGTTTTTTAAAAAAATCATTTTATTGCGGGCTTGTACCTAGCTTTTCACAATACATATTTACATATACGGTGCCAAGCAGCTTCACACGCCTGCTACCCTCATCCTTCTCCAAGTATCTCTTTCTATCACATTTTCCACAACCTCTTTGCTAGTTAATCCCAGTGGTCTCCCTCCCTTGTGTAGACACAAAATTCTATCTGGGTTATTTTCTTTCTATTTGAAGAACTTACTCTTCCCTTCTTCCCATTATGTTTTCCTTTAAACACCCAAGATAACAGCTTTTAAATGTTTTTGCAAATTCCATAATGTATTACTTTGATATCTGTGTTCATTAACTAGTTCAGGTGGTATGCTGAACTTTGTGAATGCTGCATTGTTTAGTTTTCGTTTTGTTGTTTTCTGTCTGGAGGATTGCATTTTGTTCTGATAAGAAACTAACCTTCAGTTCAGTTTGGTTTTCTGAGGCTTTCTTTTTTCAGCAGCAGTGTAGGAACTCTAGGGCTTCCTTTAGCATTCTTTCAGTGATTAAGTGCAATGATTTGTGAACTCTGGACTCATTCAGCTGTGGTTAACTGGCTACTTGCTCTTTGCCTGGCCTAATAGAGTTTTGCACTGAATGTGCACACACACACACACACACACACACACAGTCACGGCAGTGCAAATTTCTGGAGCCCCCTTTTTAGTGTAGGTCTCTGCTATCTCAAAACATTCAGCAGCTCAGCCTGCCCAAGTTCCTGTTTGTCTCTTCAAGCCCAGGACCCTGTGCTTTGGAGTTGTGTGAGCTGTGGTTTGGAATGTGCCTCGAGTCAGAAGGCTGCTGTGATCCCGGGGATCACCTCGCTAATTTTCTTTCTTATTTGGATAATAGACCTGGGCTACATGTGCAATATTTGAAAATGGTTTTAAATATTTTTCCACGTGTTCTTCAATCTTTGTTCCTCCATCAGCACCACACGTTAGAATAGCATTTAAAATATTGTATGTAAAATAAACTGAAGAGAATTTAAGAGGAAATGTCTTGCGTGTTATGATAAAGGAACATATATTTGCTTAATGCATTTAATAAGAAGTTCTAGCAGGGGACCCAGTTACTACTGTTAATTCTTAACTACCACTGTGAATTCCTTCAGAGTTCTTAACCTATCTTCAGATTAGAAACTGCTATCTACTTTAAAACTATCTAGGTCCATATCTTGTCTGAAAAACCTTACGTTTCTCAGAAATGCGAATGCTTTAATTTGAGGAATTGATCTTATGACCACAGATATCATCAAAATTAGAATCTCTTAATTTACCAAAAGGATAACCACTAAGCCAGACAATTACTAATCTTCAAAAATAGTTCCCGATCATTAAGTTTATAATACAATTCTGATTATTGACAACAGATTATTAAGAACAGTACTAATCATTAGTAACAAAGTGGCATAAAACGTTTAAACCCTTCATGGCTTGATGTTTGTGCCTTGGGTCCTTGCCGTCATCCTTACTTTTCTTTGAGAAGATGCCTCCAAGGGTTTCATTGTTACACAGTCATTATTTTAATAGCGAATAATAGTAAAATTGAAACAATGTATTCCTTAGTTAGCATCAGATTGTACATGGCTATTTCTAGTGTTAAGTGAGACTTAACACTTGCTCTGTTATTTTAACCCTTTGACAGTCTGTGTGATATATGTAATTAAAACTTCATTCTCTTTCCATGAGTGTCAGAGGTGAAACACTGCGTGCATCTTCTCCTTCTGGTCTGTGAGATTTCACTCTGGTCAATTGGATTTCTTGGCTTAAATTCGCAGTCAAGTGTATTCAATGACCTGATAATAAACTCTGCAATTGGCTTTTATTTGTATTGGTTTGTTTTGTTCATTATTTGGGATATTAATGAATCTGAAGTGCTGCTTGCAAGTTTCGAAACAAATGCTCAGTTCTCCCTATCCCCTTGTGCTTTTAGGTAACTGTCCCTACCTGCTATTGCAGCCATGGAGTCCATGCTTAATAAGTTGAAGAGTACTGTTACGAAAGTCACAGCTGACGTCACCAGTGCTGTAATGGGAAATCCTGTCACCAGAGAGTTTGATGTTGGTCGACACATTGCCAGTGGTGGCAGTGGGCTAGCTTGGAAGATTTTTAATGGCACGAAAAAGTCAACAAAACAGGTATGGTTTAATTCAGAGTCTGGTGGGTAGAAAACACATTCTAAATACCACAATAATGCATCTGCATTTTTATGTTAAGAATTGTGAAGGTAATGAATTCTTTATACCCTTTTGTCTCATTTTCAGAATCTTAACGGTGCTTTCAAACTTGCTCTGAACCTGCTGGTTCCCATTCATGTATCATCTCACCATGTAATCTCCTTTTTGCTCAAAGAAGATAAACATTTCACTTGAGCAAATGAATGTGTTGAATTATAATATTTACCTAAGTGCAGGTTTTAGGATAAAATTGATCACCTTTCCTAAATTCTTTTTTTTTTTTAATTTTTTGGGGGGGGGGGGGCATCACTGCCCTCAGGTGGTGGGAGTAGGAGGTCCAACCTTTGCTCCGTGGAGCTGGAATTGAACCTCCATCCCAGTGGGCCGCAGTCCTGCGCACAACCACTACGCCACCGGGCCTCAGCCACTTTTCCTGAATTCTTGTCACCACTTCACACAAGGAGGATCTTGAGAGTGTTCTGTTGGTTTCTTTTTCCTTGATGGTCCCGGGATTCTCACTTTCTCAGCTTCTCGGATACCTTTTTCCGTGGATGTGTGGTTTTTGTCTTTATCCCCAAGGAAACAAACGAGGGTAACTTGGTTCACACCCTCTAATAAGGTTATGTCTCAGGATAGATCCCATCCTAATCCGTAACAGAGAATATCCTCCAAAATGAGGATATAGCTACAGGCATTGAGGTATCAATGTCCGTAATTCTTCACCAAGAAGGATTATGGTGAGCAGGCCATCCGTATTAACTGATGACATCTCATATAGAAAATCTCTATCCAAAAAATTGTATTGGATAGTGCCGATCTACAGAAAAATAGGGAAAACAGTAGAAGAGGATGGTGTTTTAAAAAACCACTAAACCAGCCCCCAAGAAAAGGGACATTGAAGGCCATCTTTCTTTTTTAACCAACTCAACCTGTATGATCTAGTAGTCTGCTACTGAGCTTGAGCGCACTTTTGGTGTAGTAGCCCATACACTTACCATATATGCTTGTATGTCAGCTGAGTTTTTCAGCACATTTTTAATGCAGTTTTTGTGGTAAAATTAGGTGCCTCAGCTGATATTTGGGTTGGCTTATACTTGAGTGTACATGGTAAATTTGGCATTGACTTTGAGATAAACAGCAGGGTAGGTGTTTTAGACTGGGGACATTGTCACACATTGTTTAGCTAAAGACATGAACATGAGGAGTTTGGTATTATTGCATAATAGTGAAATAAGTACCATGACATTCAACCTATTTTATCTAAAATTTGTTTCTTGTTTTCATTGTGCCCCCGAAACTTCACTTTTAATTTGTGATTTTTCAAGAAAAATACAGGCATTCTTCCAGTTATGAATGGGATCTATTCCTAGCTCTGTAACAATTTGTAGGTAAATTGGAACAGATGCAAAGGGTTCTTTTTAGCGTGATGTAAGTAAAAGAAAAAGATGGTTGTCTTCTAAATAATTATAAATTGCTCTTGAAATAGGTGAATGTGATTGTGATAAAGATTTTTTTGCCAGAGATTTTTTGTTTAGTCGTTTCAAAATGAGACCAAATTATGACACTAAAAGACAAATGGGAGCTGTCCATAAATCAAGCCAGACGATTTAACCTACCTGTATCATAATATAATATTATCAAAGGACAAAATGCTTTAAATAAATGAATCCTTATGTAAGTAGTATTTTCAAGGTTTGCATACCCTATTAAAGGTATATCATATTTTTCCGCTTAGAATTACTTCAAGTTCACGTGGTACATGGTGAATTATAATTTTCAAATCATGTACTACTGCTAATTTTTAAATGGAAATATTAGAAGGTGCCAGAGAAAAGTAGTAATAGCAGCAGACAAGGTGAATATATATATATGTAATATATATATTATATATACACACACATGAAATCTGTAGTCTAGCAAAGTAAGAAAAAGTATTGGTAAATAAAAACTTAGTGATATGTCTAATAACATCATTATAGATGATTAGACATTTGTACTATTCAAACTCCTAGACTACTGACTCTAGACTTTCACAAGCCAATTTTTATTTTTTCAAGGGCATTCATTAAAAAATATAGTGAATGTGACAGCTGAATGTTCTTTTAAAAAGTTTCTGTTGGTTTATTTTTATATAAAGTTTTTAATCTGGTATAGAATAAGCCATTAAGCGTTTATAAAACTTTGGAAAAGCTTAATCAAGTGCAAAGTTTGAAAAAAGAGAAGTTGACCTTGGGTTGTCTGTAACTACACCTTATTGGCATTTTAAGTTATAATTTAGGCATACATTAGTGGCACAAGACATCAGTCTTCCTGTAGAATGGTTAAGTTTTCTTTTGAATGTTCAATTTAAAAGTTAGCTTTTAGGCTCTAACCATTTTTCTTTTTGGAATCTCTACAGATATGACAAAGCATTTCAAGGTGACATTTAGGGAATAAAACTTTAATTTACATTTTTTAAATGTAAATATAATATAAAGACTAGTGTATAATTTCTGAGTATGTAATGAGCATATCGAGCTAACCAACATCCAGATAAAAACATAAAAACGATTACTTCTCTACTTTTCCACTCATTATTCACCACCTTTCTTTCCAGAGGTGATGACTGCCCTGGCCTTTATGTACTTATTTATTTTTGTTCCATCTTATATTTGCAGAATAATTTTTTCCTGTTTTTGAAGTTTGTTTAGATGAATCTTATAACTTTATACTGTGTTTGGTTCCCTCTCCTCGGCATTTATTTACTCATGAGATATGTCCGTGTTGGAGAAAATCAGATCAATTTTAATTTTTTGTTGCTATATAGATTATTCAGGCATCTGGTGGTGCTTTGGGTTAAGCACTGGGCTGTTAATTACAAGGTTTACAGTTCAAGCCCACCAGATATTCCATGAGAGAGAGAAGCTCACTGCTTCTGAAAGACCTACAGTCTCTGAAACCCCATTTTGGAGCACTGTGAGTTGGACTCACAGTATTTTGCTTTTAAAAAACAAAAAACAGTACTGTTATGAGATTCTTGCATGTCCCTTTAGAATTGCTCAGCCATAGTGGATGAGTTTTGTGGAAAGAAAAAAAGTGTTAGAGTTAAAAGGGCAAACTGAGGATGAGATGCTGTGGTGGATGGAACAAGGAGCACCCAAACCAGGAGCTTGGCCAAGCAGCACAAGTGGATGCATACTTTGATTTACTGCAATTCACAAATACTGTGTTTTATAAAGTGAAGGTTAATCTGTCAACCTCATTGAAGGCCAGAAAAATAAAAAAATCAAGCTCGCTGCCATCAGGTTGATTCCAACTGATAGTGACCCTACAGGACAGGCTAGCTCTTCCCCTGTGGATGTCTGAGACTGTCTGTATAGGAGTAGAAAGCCTCATTTCTCTCCTGTGAAGCTACTGGAGGTTTCAAACTGCTGACCTCGTGTAAAGCAGCCTGGCATAACCACTCCACCGCAGGGCTCCTTCATTAAAGGCAGTTTGTGATTTTCACTAAGGAAGACAATCAGTGGGCCTTAGATATGCCCGTAGTTAGAGAGAAGATTTTACAAAGCAGGGTGCTTCTAGTCATTGGTGTCATAGGTACTCTCCTCTGGTTGGAATGGTGCTTCTGGTATTTTGTGTCAGAAACTGTCTCCCAGTGCTTTTCTGAGAAAGGGTCTGAAGTTAGAATCTTTGAAGACTCCTTGTTGTTCTGTTTGTATTTGTCACACATGGCCATTTTGAGTAATGTTCTTGAAAAGGTCTGAACTCACCATCAATGTTCATTTTGTTCTGACTTTTCTAGGATGTAAGTGCTGGTTGCTCCATGGTTAAAGCGTTCACGTGCGGAAGCATCCCGACTGCCCGGGTGAAAGATGGGTCAGTGTGATTAGGTTGCTCTGAGTCAGGATCAGCCTGTTAGCCGTGGCTTCGGTTCGTAGATCAGTGTACGTAGCCGTCGACAGTTCTACTTCTTCCACCTCCTGCTTGCTTAGTCGTTTTAACTTTAGGCATTCTGGTTAGGACGTTTGATTTTTGAAGAGCCCATGAAATATTCATGCTTCTCTATCGCATCCTGACTTTTTAAATGTTTACTAGGTAATTCGTGGGTATTGAGTTTATAGTGCTGTACAGTTACAGTTACAGTTTTATATCTGTTACAGTTTTATAACTGACTTAATCTTTCTACACAGCATATTTTAAATTAAAATGTTCTCTGCATGTAGGCAATCTTTTCAAACAGACTCTTTTTTGGTTTTTTTTTGGGGGGAGGGGCATCACTGCTCTCTGGTGGGAGTGGGAGGCCCAGCCTTGCTCCTTGAGAGCTGCTGCTGGATTTGAACTGCCAACCCAATGGACCGCAGTCCCGCACTTAACCACTACGCCCCCGGGGCTCAGCCCTCAAACAGACTGTTTTTAAAAGCATATAGTTTGGGGCTGAGCCCCAGTGGCGTAGTGGTTGTGCGCGGGACGGCGGCCCACTGGGACGGAGGTTCAATTCCAGCAGTGGGGCTGGGCCTCCTACTCCCACCGCCGGAGAGCAGTGATGCCCCCCCCCCCCCAAAAAAAAAGCATGTATTTTTAAAAATCATTTTATTGGGGGCTCATGCAACTCTTAGCACAATCCATACATACATCTATCGTATGCAAAGCACATTTGTACCTTTGATGCCATCATCATTCTCAAGACATTTTCTTTCTACTTAAGCCCTTGGTATTGACTCCTCCTTTTTCCACTCCTTCCCCGCTCACCACTCCTTCATGAACCCTTGATAATTTATAAATTATTATTATTTTGTCATATCATACACTGCCCAGGGTCTCTCTTCACCCACTTTTCTGTGGTCCATCCCCCAGGGAGAAGGTTATATATGCAAATCCTTATATTTGTTTCCCCTTTTCTACTCCACCTTCGCTCTATCCTCCCGGTATCACCACGCTGTGCACTGGTTATAAAGGGATCTGTCCTGGATTCCCCATGTTTCCAGTTCCTATCTATACCAGTGTGCATTCTCAGGTCTGAACAGATTTGTTAGGTAGAATTCAGATCATGATTGTTGAAGGGAGGAAGCATTTTAGAACTCGAGGAGAGTTGTATATTTCATCGCTGCTACACTGCCCTGACTGGTTCATCTCCTCCCCACGATCCTTCTGTCACATCCCCTGCAGATGGACCTTGGGTCCTCAATCTGAAATCCCTCCTCATTTATAATGATATCATGTTGAGTTCTTTGATCCCTAATCCCTTTGACGCATCATGGTCACACAGGTCGCCAAAAAAAAAAAAAAAAAGAATATTTTTTGAGAACCATTTTGAGAGAAATGCCTTTCACTGGCCATTGATTCATTGATGTGTGTGTGTGTGCGTGCATGCACACATGCAGCAGGTATTTGTCTCGTGATGGTTAAGAGGGCAGTTCTATCTTTCTTGACAGTATAGTCTACTTTTCCAGATGAATGATAATTAAAATGAATTTAAATAAATATTTTTTGTACTTTTTTAGTGTCTCACCTTTATTAACTGGGTAGAAGTAGACCTTAAGTAGGGTGACGTCATTCTTATTTTCGCTTAAAAGTCATGGTCTGTTGACCTGTTTCTTGTGCATTACTGTTTAGGAGTTACATGGTTCTTAGGATAGATAAATTGATTTTCTAAATTCTTATATAATGAACACTTTATTATGCTCTTGGCATATGTAGAATTGGACATTGTACCTTCCTGACTGCCTTATCTCCATTGTCAATCGAGTTTGGTGGTCCCTAACAGTAATGGGCAGGACTTCCTTGTTCTGTAGTTTCACTGCCCCCCAGGCTGTTCCAACTCATAGCACCCCTATAGCGTGGGATAGAATGACCCCCTGAGTAGCCAAGACTCACTCTTTACAGGAGTAGAAAGCCTTATGTTTCTCCCCAGGAACAGCTATTGCTTCAAACTCCCGCCCTTGCGGTTAGCAGTGCGCCATTTAACCACTATGCTACCAGAGCTCCTCTTTTGTACTTAGAGGTATAATTATAATAAATGAACATTTAAACATTAACAATACTATTGTGAAAAACATAAAGTACTAGTCAAACATGGTTGTTGCCTGTTTCTAGTAATTTTGAGGTTTATATATACCTGAGGATAAAATTAATATCTGTTAAGTATAAGATATTGCATGATACTGTGGTGTAAAACTTCTTAAGTTTGTAGTACATGTAAGGAGATAAGATTTTTAGACGAATTAGATGTATTAGAGTGAGTAATATTGAAAAATATTAGAACACGTAAACTAGAAATTAAATGGTGGTATGTTATGGTGATGAAAGGTTTTTCAGTTGGGGGAAAGTGTCCACAGTAAGTTGGTTTCCTTACTGTTGAGCAGTACGTCCACATTTTGCTTTGTGACATTTGTTGCAGTCCTCACGATGTAATGCACTCTTGCCACTTAGTGCGTGTGTTTTACCAATTCTCCTTTTTTCTCCCTTGCCTATTGACTTTTTATCTTGGGAAAAGGCTGCTCTTTTGTTTTAAAGAGTGTGGATTGTTCACCTTATATGCCTTTGTTGGTGCTTGACTGAATGTTGAGCTTTAGGAGTAATTTCAGTTTCGGGCTGAAGGATAACTGAGGCCCAAAGACTTGGGGATTCTACCGATAGCTCTGTCAGACCCTAAGCCTGGTCTTGTTTCATGGTTTTTGAGTTTTCATAGACACACATATGGATATAAGGAAAGAGTTTATATACAAAAGGAATGGAACACTGAGAGAGCATCCCAACCCAGTCCAGTTCAAAGTCATAAGTCCTATATTAGCCCATATGCCTGATACCAGTCTATAATGTCTCCTTCCGACTCACATAGTCACAGGCCAGTGGATGCAGAGTCCAGGCGCTGGAAGGGTTCCCCTCATGGCTCCTTACTTCCAGGGCTCAGGGTCCATCAACAGCATCCAGTGGTGGTAGAAGCAACTCAGCGCTGGCAAGGGGTCTCCCCATGGCTTCTCCAGCTTCAGAGGTTTGGTTCCATCAGGGCAAGGCCATGTGGTTTCTCCTCCGGCTCCTGCAGCAGCACAGACCCTGCCCTCTTGTCTGTAATTCATCATCTCTCAGATTAACTCCCAACAACTCGGGAGATAGCTTCTCATCTTCACAAGGGAAATATTGCGAGATTTCCCAGACGTTTCAGGATAAAAGCCGTGCCCACACAGAGGCCTCATTGGCTACTCAATGGCTATCTCCAGATTAACAGGCTAGACTCCACCCCTACATCTCAATCATGAAATTAACATAAGCACATAGCCACCACAAGACTTTTGTTCTAACACCCCCTTTTCCAGCACTGTCTATTGTGATCTCCTTCAGAGCAGGGCTATCTAGTTCTTTGGGGTCAATGGATGCTAGGGTTCTATGGTCCTTTACTCCTTTGGACTAATTGTTTTCTTGCATCTTTATTTTTCTTTACTCTTCTTTGTTCTGGATGGGAGAGACCAATAGTTCACCTTGGAGGGCCATTCACAAGATTTCAGAGCCTTGTTGTTACTCAGCAAAGTTGGATGTAAAACATTGTCATCATGATCTTTGTTGATTATAGTACGACCAGATCTCCAAGATCCAGCAACTTGATGAAAGGTCTTAAAGTTCAAGATGAGTTCCACGTTACCTTAGAAAGCCAGATTTTAGTTAACTAGTGACAAATTTGCAGTGACTGCTTAAATTTAATCAACTCTTTGAAAGAAAAAGAGAAAGCCATTTTTTAAATATTTGATGTTATTATGACCTACTTAAAGACTTTGTGACCTAAAATAATGAATATCTGAGAGGGAATGTTGTCATTTCTTCATTAGGTATAGCTAGTTCATCCTTAATAGTGAATTGCAAGAATTTGAGAGCCATTTCATGTGATTTTATTTAAGCTTAAAACATCTTGAAAAAATAAACACATTTAAATTAGATGCATTAATAAAATGTGTTATAGCAGAACACTCACTAAAATAAGATTGTGCACATGAATGATAAAATAGGAACTTAAACTTCTGGGTCATTTATTTTCAGCTCAAGTTAATATTACATTAAGCTCTTACTTCCTGATTATCATGGGTCTCATGATCATGCTGTTATTGTTAATAGTCATTGAGTTGGATCCAAATCATAGCAACTTTACGTACAACATAACAAAACACTGACTGCACCAGGCTCACACCCATTTTCATGCTTGTGCCCATTGTTGCCACCACGTCGTTCTTCCGTCTTTTTCTCTGGCCTTCTGTCTCACATGATGTCCATTTCTAGGGGCTGGCCTATCCTGATAATACCATGTCCAAAGTATAGTCTTACGTTCTAAGAAACATTCTAGCTGTATATTCTCCAACATAGATTTTTGTTCATTCTTTGGGTAGTCCATGGTATGCTTAATAGTCCTCACCAAAAACATAATTGCAAGGCATCCTTTGTTCTTCTTTGGTCTTCCTTCCTTATTTATTGTTCGGCTTTCACATGGATTTGAGGCAATTGAAAATATCTTGGCTTTGTAATCAAAGTGACATCTTTACTTTCTTACATTTTAGAGTGAATTGTTTGCCCATTGCAATATCTCATTTGATCTTTTGAATGCTGCTTCCGTGGATGATGATTTCAGGTGCAAGTGAATTGAAATTCTTGAAAACTTCACTCTGTTCTCCATTTTTAATAACATTGCCTGCTGGGGTTGTGAGGATTTCGATTTTCTCTACAGTAAGTTGAAATCCACACTGAAGGCTGCAGTCCTTGATCTTCAGCAGCAAGTGTGTCAAGTTCTGCGCACTTCCAGCGTGCAAGCTGTGTCATCTGCATATGTCCGATTATCCATAAGTCTTCCTCCTATCCTGATGCCAGCTTCTTCATGTAGTCCAGCTTTTCTGGTTATTTGCTTAGCATACAATTCAAATAAGTTTGTTGAAAAAGTACAGCCCTCCTGCACACCGTTCATGAAGTATTTCCTTGTTCCATTTAAGCAACTATCTCTTTGTTGGTGTACGGGTTCTGTATGAGTACTCTTAGTATTCTGGAATTCTCATTCTTAAAATGTTGTCTCTAATGTATTATGATACACAATTTCCTTAACATAGTCAATAACATATATGAATGTTTCTGGTATTCTCAGCTTTCAGTCAAGATGCATCTCACGTAAACTTTGCTATCTTTTCCATGTCTTGTTCAGAATCCTCCTCAAATTTCTAGTCACTCCATATAGATGTACAACCATTTTAAAACCATTTGCAGCAAAATTTTGTTTATATGTGATAATAGTATTGCTTGATAATTTTAATATTCTGTTGCAGCAAAATTTTGTTTATATGTGGTAATAGTATTGCTTGATAATTTTAATATTCTGTTGAATCACTTTTCTTTGTACCGGGCACAAATATACATCTTTTTACTGGGCCAGGTAGCTCTTTTCTGATATGTTTTTTGAGGGGGACATAGATGAGTGAGCACTTCTATTGGATTTATTTGTTGTAATATCTCATTTGATGTTCTGTCACTGAAGGCTTGGTTTTACCAGTGCCTCCAGTGCAGCTTTGATGTCTTAATTTTTTCGTTCAGTGTCTGTGTATTCCTTCCATCTTCTTTTGATGCTTCTTGCATTGTTCCATATTTTGCCCAAAAAAAGCCATCAGTGATGCGATTTGAGCGTATTTTTTAGGTTCTTTCTGTTGGATATTACTGAGTATATGCTTGCTGTTTGTTTTTCTGACTCCAGATCTTTGTATGTTTCATTGTAATATTTTACTTTGTCTTCTCAAGCTGTCCTTTGAAATGTCTTTTCTTTCTTCTTTGTCTTTTTAATGACCTTTTGCTTTCTTCATGTATGAGATTGTTGATGTCATCCTACAATCCATTGAGTCTTCAGTCACTCGTAGTCAGTGTGTCAAATAAAATTGTCTTTAAAGGCAGGTGAGGTATATTCAAAGTTGTCCTTCAGTTCTCATGGACTTATTTAAGTTTTCTTCATCTTCAGCTTGTTCTTGCATATGAGCAATTGGTAGTCTGTTTCACAGTTGCATCTGGCCTTTTTCTGAGTGGTGAGGCCGAGCTTCTCCATCATCTCTTTCCATAGATGCGTGGTCAGTTTTATTCCTGTGTCCATGTGGTGAGGTCCACATGGGTAGTCACTGTTCATGTTGAAAAAAGGTATTTCTTTTTTTTTTAATTTTTTTTTTTTTTTTGGCATCACTGCTCTCCGGTGGTGGGAGTAGGAGGCCCAGCCCCACTGCTGGAATTGAACCTCTGTCCCAGTGGGCCGCAGTCCCGCGCACAACCACTACGCCACCGGGGCTCAGCCCGAAAAAAGGTATTTCTAATAAGTTGATTGTAACTGTGAGCTAGAACCAACTTGTTGGCAATAGGTGCTTGGTTTTTAAGTATTTTCTAAATTCTATGATGTCTACAACTTATGCCATGTTTTCTGGTTTTATCCAATAATGACATAAAAGGGGGTAAGATTAAAATGTTTATATACAAGTTGTACTTACAGATTTTGCTCAAAATAAGTAATTTCTTGTCTGGACTCATAGGTATGTTTCACTGAGGTGTTCTTTCTTTTTTTTTTGGACCTGTGTTATTTCTGGGGAAGAGTGCTGCTGGATTGGCTCAAAATGTCTTCTTTAGAGTTAATGTCTGGTTAGACTTTCTTTTTTTTTTTTGTGGGCATCACTGCCTCTGGTGGTTGTGGGCGCCACCCAGTGCCGCTCCTGAGAGCCGCCGCTGGATCCGAACCGCCAAGCCCGCGGGCCGCAGTCCTGCACTCAACCACTTACGCCACTGGGGCTCAGCCCCAGCTGGTTAGACTTTTGGCACTTCATCTTCCTATTGTGAAATCTTAGATAAGACATTTTTATTTTCCATGACATCCTTACTTGTGAAGTGAATGTAATAGTCACTTGACTTGTTGGGTTGCTGTAAAGTATGGAATAATCCTTAAAAAGCACTTAGCATAATATTGGGTACATGATAACTGCAAGTGTTATAAATTGCTATTTCTGTAAATAAACAATTGACTTGGAATCCCTTTATTTGTAAGTACCTGGAGCTTTTAGCTATAAGGGTGTATTGTAATAATTTCATTTTTATCTTTTGTGATTTTAATCTGGAAATAGCAATGAAAAAGTCTGAGTTCAAGGTGAATAGGACTGGTAAGTGGCAAGAATGGGATTCCAATTCGGTGTGACTGCAGTGTTGTGCTGCCAGCCAGTGCTTTGCTCTTCACACGATGCCTGTTTGTCTATGGGACATAGAAGTAGTGTGTGATATGTTGCATAATTTTGTTTAGTCTACGATGTCATTGTTTTTTATGAATTTCACAAGGTACTAAGTCTCTTTCATTTTTATTCTGAGGTGCTGCTGCCTGACTATTTGGTCTTAAGTGTGCATATCATTGATAAAGTGTGTCACTAAATCAGCAGAAAAATGTTAACAGTAATAGAAAAATAACAGGTCTCATTAGTCAGTGGAGTAACATTTGTTGAGTGTTTTAATATGCCCCATATTGCAATAAGTTCTTTTTCTATTATTGTGTTCATTCAATACCATATATACTCGTGTATAAACCAAGTTTTCCAGCACATTTTTATTGCAGTTTTTGTGGTAAAATTAGGTGCCTTGACTATATTTGGGTCGGCTTATACTCACGTATATATGGTATTCTTTGATCCTATGAGGCTTATGTTCATCTTACTAACGAGGAAAAATTCCTGGTGATTTATAGGAAATTGACTAATACTATCCTCTGGTGTGTCTAATCCCACTGCTTTGATTGCAATTTATTCACGTCCTTTATTATTGTAGTAAATTTCATCTTATTTACAAATGTGTCAGAAATTGAATTCTCATGAATTGAGTTACTAAATAGTCTTTTTTTCTTATCATTTTTCAGGAATTTGATTTTTTTTTGTGGGCATCACTGACCCCTGGTGGGAGTAGGGGAGGAATTAGATTGTTTTACATTCTTTCATAGCAGATAGGCCTGTGTGAGTTGGACAAGTTGTGTTTCAGGTGTCTGAATCTCTGTTAGGTGACTAGATAACTTGACTAACTTGTGTAAATAGTAATTAAAATGCAATAAAAATGAAACAAGGCAATGTAGTCTGACAGTAATAATTAAAAATTTTTTCAAGTTATTTTTTTAAAAAGCATTTTATTCAGTACTCATACAACTCATATCACAATCAATATATTCATTCGTTGTATGGAGACCATATTTGTACATTTGTTGCCATCATTCTTGAAACATTCTCCTCCTACTTTGGCCCTTGTTATCAGCTCCTCATATTTTCCCTCCCTCCCCATTGTCCTCCATCATGAACCCTTAATAATTTGCAATTTATCATTATTTTGTCATATTGTACACTGTGTCTACCCACTTCTCTGTTGTCCGTAGCCCAGGGAGGAGGTTATATGTAGATCCCTGCTATCGGTTCCCCTTTTCTCTTCCCCCTTCACTCTGTCCTCCTGGTATCACCACTTTCACCACTGGTCCTGAAGGAATCATCTGTCCTGAATTCCCCATATTTCTATCTCCCATGTACATCCCTGGTCTAGCCGGATTTGGAAGGTAGAATTGGGATCATGATAGTCAGGGGGAGGAAGCATTAAGAACTAGAGGAAAGGGCTGAGCCCAGGTGGCGTAGTGGTTGTGTGTGGGACTGCGGCCCACTGGGTTGGAGGGTGAAATCCAGCAGCAAGGCTGGGCCTTCTACACCACTTCTGACCGCCCCCCCCCCCAAAAAAAAATTAGAGGAAAGTTGCATATCATTACTACACTGTATCTTGACTGGTTCATCTTCCCTGCAACCCTTCAGTAAGAGGATGTCACTTCACCTACCGATGAGCTTTGGGTCCCCATTCTGTACTGACCCTCATTCCCCTCGACACCTTGTCATCGCACAGCCTGGTGTGTTTCTTCCATGTGGGCTTTGTTGCTTCTGAGCTAGATGACCACTTGTTTACTTTCAAGCCTTTTAAGACCCTAGACACTATAATCTTTTGATAGCCAGGCACCATCAGCTTTCTTCATCACATTTGCTTATGCACACATTTGTCTCCAGTGATTGTATTGGAAAGGTGAGCATCATGGAATGCCAATTTAATAGAACAAAATGTTCTTGTACTGAGGAAGTACTTGAGTAGAGGTCTGACAGTAATAATTGAGCGACTGCTGTTGGCCATCTGGTAGCTTACCACTCAGAGACCTTCTATAGGGTTTTATGAGACTGCTTAATCTTCATGAGAACATACAGCTCCAACTTTCTCCTGTGGAGCAGCTGGTGGGTGTGAACCAGCATCCTTGTAGATAGCAGCCAAACTCCTAGCCCACAGGGCCATCATAAAACAACCCCCCCCCCCCAACCAATTCACTGCCATCGAATCAGTTTTGACTTATGGCAGCCCTATCAGACAGGGTAGAACTGCCCCTATGAGTTTCTGAGGCTGTAACTATGGGAGCAGAAAGGCTCATCTTTCCCCTGCTGTGTGGCTGAAGGTTTCAAACTGCTAACCTTTTGATTAGCAGCCCAATACATAACCCAACATTGGCTTTAGTTAGACACTTTCAAATCATTCTTCTCTAGAGATTCTAAGATACCATATGTACTTGAATATAAGCTGATCTGAATATCAGATGAGGCACGTAATTTTACCACAAAAACTGCATTAAAATATGCTGAAAAATTTGGCTTACAAATGAGTATATATGGTAGTCATTCTGAAATTTAATAAATTTTTGAAAGTTTTCTTATTAGAGAAATTAGCATCATTGAAGCATTATAAGGCTATAGTTTGACTAAGTTGAGAAACTACATGGAGACTATTTTTCCACTGGTAGCAGAGAGAGAAAGAGAAAGTTGTTAAAAAGGACATATGTAGGTGGGTTGAGCCCTGTTGGCGTAGTGGTTGAGTGCGGGACTGCGGCCCACTAGCTTGGCGGTTCAAATCCAGCAGCAACTCTCCAGGACCAAGGCTGGGCCTTCTACTCCCATCAGAAGGCAGTGATGCCCCCTCCAAAAGACTTATGTTTTGAGCACTATAAAGTAAGTTATGATTGATATCCAAGGCAGCCAGAGAGAACAGCTTCCTGTACTGGTACCATTCGCAGTTACTGCCTATAGCAAGGTGATGATGGTTTGAAGTCGAACCAGTGCGCATGTGTTGTTGTAGGTGCTTTCTGGTCGGTGCCAACTCATAGCCGCCCCATGTACAGCAGCAAGAAACAATGCCTTGTCTTGCGCCTCCTCCTCCTCATTACGTTTCTTCTCATTGTGGTAGCCACTTTGTCAGTCCATCTTGTCAAGAACCTTTTCATGTTTTTGCTGAATGTCTGTTGTACCATGCATAGCATCTTTCTCTAGGGATTGATCCCTATATGTCCAAGGTAGGTGAGACAAAGCCTCATCATTCTTTCCTTTTAAAAAAAAATCATTTTATTGGGAGCGCATACAACTCTTATCACCATCCAGTCCCACATCCTTTGTGTCAAGCACATTTGTACATTTGTTGCCATCGTCATTCTCAGAACATTTTCTTTCTACTTGGTCCCTTGGTATTAGCTCCTCATTTTCCCCTCCTTGCCCCCTTCCCTATGAACCCTTGATAATTTATAAATTATTATTATTTTGTCATATCTTACACTGTCTGATGTCTCCCTTCAATCACTTTTCTGTTGTCTGTCCCTCAGGGAGGGGGTTATATATAGATCCTGTGATCAGTTTCCTCTTTCTACCCTACCTTCTCCTTCCCCTCCTGGTATCACTACTACCATGATTGGTCTTGAGGGGTTTTTCTATCCTAGATTCCTTGTGTTTCCAGTTCCTACTGTACCCATGTACATCTTCTGGTCTAGCCGGATTTATAAGGCAGACCCATCATTCTTTCGTCTAAGGAGCATTCTGGCTCTACTTCTTCCAAGACAGATCTGCTAGTTCTTCTAGCATTCCAATTAATTTTTTTTTTTTTTGTGGGCATCACTGCCTCTGGTGGTCGTGGGCGCTACCCAGCCGCCGCTGGATTGGAACTGCCAAGCCTGCAGGCTGCAGTTCCACACTCAACCACTTATGCCACCGGGGCTCAGCCCCATTCCAATTAATTTATCGGAGTTGCTGTCCTTGCTAATTTTGTCTCTTTTTCATTGTTCACTATGTGTACGCCAGGCACTTCCCTAGATTTTAATCTTCCATTATGCCCAGCATGTCAGGCAAGCCTCCACCATCTTTTTTCTTGTTACATTGATGCCAGCATTTTTATTATACCATTAGATTTTAGTTATTTCTGTTTTAAACCCTCATGAAACTCAAATGTACACTTAATATATATATATATATTTATTAAAATTGTCACATCATTCTTTTATTAGGAAGTGGCTGTTTTTGTCTTTGATAAGAAGCTGATAGACAAATATCAAAAATTTGAAAAAGATCAAATCATCGATACTCTGAAACGAGGAGTCCAACAATTAACTCGGCTACGACACCCACGACTTCTTACTGTCCAACATCCTTTAGAAGAATCCAGGTAAACTTATATAAAACTTACATAAGTGACTTCTTAAACTATTTAAATTAGCTTAATATTTGAAATCTATATAATTTACTGTCTGTTTATCTTATTAATTCGTGTTTTGTTCTCATAGGATTATTAGTTACTCCTTTAAACTTTATTTGTACTTTCTATGTGTATATCTCATTGAAATATTAAAAACTTTCTTCATGTTTGCCAGAAGTCTGTATTATATGCTTAGCACTATGATAGTCACAATGAAAGGTGCAAGAGAATTTTAGAACACAGTCCCTAACTGAAAGTCCATGCTAATTTACATAACGTCCATGCTAATTCCCTAGAATTGGCTGCCCTAGCTAATTTTTTCTAGTTTTTCTTGTCTCCTTTTCATTGGTTTTGCATTTGGGAGCTTTTCCTGTATGTGGACCAGGAACTATGGTAGGCACCTTCTATGTGCAGCATGTCAATCAATAGCCCACGTCTTCATTGTTTGTCTCAAGAGTGACTCTTGATGTCATGTTGGGAATAACTAAAAGATGAAATTTATATTGTGTAATCTTGACTGAACCCTCAAGCCAACAGTGCTTTTAATTTTTTATGTCCTTTTTTTGGGGGGGGGCATCACTGCCCTCTGGTGGTGGGAGTAGGAGGCCCAGCCTTTGCTCCTGTAGAGCCGCTGCTGGAATTGAACCTCTATTCCAGTGGGCCACAGTCCCGCACACAACCGCTACGCCACCAGGGCTCAGCCCCCATGCCCATTTTTTATAAACTTTTCTGCCTTACTTATATTTCAAAATGTATTCCTTCTTTCCTTGAATATTCTATTAAACTCTCAAATGAAACTAATTCCTGGACTGAGCCCCGGTGGCATAGTGGTTGTGCGCGGGACTGCAGCCCACTGGGTTGGAGTTTCAAATCCAGCAGCAGCTCTCCAGGAGCAAGGCTGGGCCTCCTACACCCACCACCAGAGGGAGTGATGCCCCCCCCCCCCGAAAAAAAAGCCCCCCCCCAAAAGTAACTAATTCCTGTCAAGTCAATTCTGGCACATAGTGATCTTATAAAAACCGAAAAATGCTCCATTGCCATTTAGTCAATCCCAACTCATGGTGACTATGTTGAGTTTCCGAGGTGGCAAATCTTAACAGGAGCAAGTAGTTTCATCTTTCTGCCACGGAATAGAAGTGGGTTTGAACCACTGATGCCATAGTGACCTGTCCAATGCTTGCCCAGCAGTGCCATGACACCAGTCAAGAAGTGTGAGCTCATTGAGTTGATCCTGCAGGGACCCTGCAGGACAAGTGAAGACGTGGCCCAGGTTTAGTGAGATTATAAGTCTTTACACGCTGACCGCCTCATCCTTCTCACGCCGGCTGTGGCTCCGAACTGCTTACCTTTTGGCTAGTGGCTAAAAGCTCTATCTTTTTAAACTTCATACTGCAAATTGAATGAAAATGTAAGAGGCTCATCACCAGTCTCGCATTTGACAAGTCACATCCATCTTGTTGCAGCTCATCCCCCCAATGTATTGTCACCACTCTTCTTTCATCCAGCATTTTCTGCTTCCACTCCTCTTCCTGTCGTAACTCTCTGAATGTTGATGTTTGGTATATGCTGCCCTTTTGATTTCTATTACTTGATTTTTTGACCACGGGTGAGTTCAGTTCCAGAATTAAAGAATAACTAAGGACTATAGTCTTGGGGTGAGGGTGGGGTCCCACCTGTCTCTTGCCAACCTGCAAGGCTGGTATCCTTTAATGTCTTCCGTTTTGTTCTACATTTTTCTTTCACTATATTTAGAACTTTCCATGGTTATCCTTTTCAGAGCAATTGTTAGTGGTGGCTGGAGTCCAGCCAATTTTTCTGACCGCAAGGTACTGGAGACTGGTGTTTGCACGGTTTACATTGAAATAGTCATCTTGACTTTCAACGTTCCATTTTCATCTGCATAGGGAGAGAGCAATGATTGCACTTTAGAAGGCTGCTCACAAACTCTGAACACTCAGTCACTAGTCACCCAAGTAGAATATAGAACATGGTCTTTGCATTATACTCGACCAGTAGATGTTGATGTCATCCGACACTATGATCCACCAGACCCAGCAGTTCTTTATTTCAAGGACTTTAGTTATATCTGAGAAATGTTCATCAAGGGTTCATGGTAGAGGAGGTTTGGGGTGGCGGGGAGAGAAATATGAGGAGTTGATACCTGGGGCCCAAGTGGAAGGAGGATGTTCTAAGAATATGGATGGCAACAAATGTGCAAATGTGACCTGCATAAAATTGATACATGTATTTATCATGCTAAGAGTTGGATGAGCTCCCAATAAAATGATTTTAAAAATTAAAAAAAAAAAACAAGTGTTCATAACTTTGCCTCCTGTGTGCGCTCCCACAATCTTGGATAGATTATAGCCGAACTCTTAACCTATGTGACACCAACCAAGAAATAGGAACTCATTGAGTTGATTCTGATTTATATTGCAAAGCTTAAGTTTTTACAAAAGCAAACTGCTACATCCTTCTTCTGTGGAGAGGCAGGATGGTTCAAGCTGCTTGCCATGTGGTTAGCCGCTGAGTGCTAACTGGGGCTCCTCCACTGTGCCACCAGGGCTCCTGCTGTATGACACTCTCAATTTTCAGAAGATTTTAATCAAACACTTGCAAGTTGTGTTGTGCAAATGTAGGATTGAGATAAGGGAAAGACTAGGGAACTGGGAAGATGGACAACTCAGAGCTGACACGGTTCTATGCTTCCCACCTTCCTTCAAACAGGACACTTGTATTTTGAACTATTTTATTTATTGGATTTATTTGTTTTATTTATTGTGTTCATGTTGGAATCTTCATCGACCCACCTTTACTTCATCAGCTCAACAGCACAGGGTTTTTTCTTGCCTTTCTAAAAGAAAAAAAAAAACAAGAATGAAAAAACATATTTAGTACCTACCTGGTGAAAAACTATGCTCAGTGTTTTCTATTTGCTTAACTTACTTAATTCCTCATGATCTTCAGGAAAGCATTAAGTAAGACACATATGAAGAGTGACAGAACTGGGGGCTAGTTCCACTCCTGATACTTGAGGCCAGGTGTTAGTTTATGTTCTACCTGCCTACTAATAAGCTTATATGTCTATGTCATGAAAATATTTTCAAGTGATGCCCCTCCCTCCCAAAAAAGAAAAGAAAATATTTTCACTACTTGCCCTTTCATGGATAAACTCAGAAGAACACAATATTTGCTGCCTCTACTGTGACTCTGACTGCTGTGAACCCCGCGTTCCAGCAGGGTGTTAGACTTCGTTAGTCTCATTTGCCCTGAGCTTTCCTGAACCTCTGTGGTTTGTTTGTTTCCCCTGGCGTCTTCTGGCTTTCCTTACCAGATTCCTACCTACTCTTGACCTTTTGACTGCAGTTTTCATGCCTTATATCTTATAATTACATTTTTTCCTCTCTTATTTGGCTTTTTGTTATTCATCCACATTTCCCTTTTAATATACACAGAAAGCATACTAATTCAACTATTTCTTAAAGTTCAGTGTATGATTACATGCTAAGGCTTTTGAAGGAAGCAAGACCAGTGTGCTGTTTTTCCCTTTGTTCGTGCAGCTTCTTTTCTAGTGACTTTAAATATGAATGGACCAGGGATTTATTCCTGTGAGCACTGGTGGTGTGTTGGATCATGCATACAGCTAAACCATAGGGTCTGTGGTTGGAAACCAGCAGCCAGTTTGTAGGAGAAAAAGGAAGCTTTCTACCCTATTAAAGGTTTGCAGTCTCAGCAACCCACAGGAGTGGCTGTGCTCTCATTGTACGACTGTGAATCAGAAATGACTCGACCTCAGCAGTTTGGAATTTTGGATGGATTTATTGGCAGTTATGACAAGAATACAGTTAAAGAACCATCATTGTTACATAAAAAAAAAACTGTAGTATTACTGAAAGAAATAGTGTAGAGATGCTTCAGGGAAATAAAAAGATAACTTTCAAGTTGTAATGCATTAGTCATATTGAAGTGAGATCAGAATTATCCAAAGGAATTGTAGTGTACAGAGAATAATCCAGTAAAAGTAAAGAGGTAGTTGTGGGGTAAAAAATAATAAAACGACTTGTGGCTTGAGATTTTGTTATTGTTATTATTTGTGTGTGTGTGTGTTTGCAAAAACTCTTGATTTCACCAATTTGAAAAGTTTTTAAATAACAAAACTCAGGGATTAGAAAATGGAAAAACAATTTGGTAGAAATAACTTCAGTTAATATTTTGGTGTTTTTCTTTTCAGGTGTGCCTATGTGTGAAAAAGTGTAACTATCGGCTGAGCCCCGGTGGTGTAGTGGTTGTTCGCAGGCAGGACTGCGGCCCACTGGGACGGAGGTTCAATTCCAGCAGTGGGGCTGGGCCTCCTACTCCCACCACCGGAGAGCAATGATGCCAAAAAAAAAAAAAGTGTAACTATCTCAGAATCTCCAGGAGCAATTTTACCCTGTCCTTAAAGGTTCTGCTATGAGGCGGAACTGACTTGGTAAATAAAAAAGCTACTAGTGATTTTATGGAAATGATGGACATAGAGAGCAGTAGTTTAACATCGGAAAAACAATTATGAAAATCCTGGGTCAGGGCTGAACCCCGGCGGCGTAGTGGTTGAGTGCGGGACTGTGGCCCACGGGCTTGGTGGTTCAATTCCAGCAGCAGCTCTCCAGGAGCAAAACTGGGTAGCTCCCACGACCACCAGAGGGCAATGATTGCCCTCCCCCCCCACCTCCAAAAAAAACCAAACCCTGGTCGAAGTCAATGTGTGGAAGGAAGATAGACCTTTAAACTGCAGAAAGGAAAGAGAAGCAAGGAAAGGCACTGGAAGGTGTCATTGTCTTCTGGCAGGAGAACTACTGACAGCATCACTTGGAAACCAGAGGCAGGAAAAAATGGAAACACAAACACTAAGGACTGTAGAATTAAAAAATAAGGACTGAAAAGAGTTCTCTATATTGGACTAATGACGGTTGTTAATGGCACTCAGTGATTTCAGTTGGATGATTGTTTAGAAGTTAGGAAATTGATACAAATTAGCCCAGCAGCAAAGACAATGTTTTAGTAAAAATCCAAAGGCGGGCTGAGCCCCGGTGGCGTAGTGGTTGTGCGCGGGACTGCGGCCCACTGGGATGGAAGTTCAATTCCAGCAGTGGGGCTGGGCCTCCTACTCCCACCACCGGATGTGATGCCCAGCAGTGATGCCCCCCCCCCGCACCCCCCAAAAAAAATCCAAAGGCAAGTTTAGGAGGGTAGTTGAGAAAATCATTAATATGCATTGGGGGGTTGAAGTCATTCATGTTAGATGAACTCTAGGTAATTTTTAGTAGGAAGTGTCCATAAGGGCCTATGGTTTATGAATTAAGGAGTTCAATAAGTGGGCTATAAAGAAATGCTCTTGAATACTGGGTGACATGGCAGGAGGATAGATTAGCATTCACATACTCTGCATTGTACTGAGTTTGTAAAAGATTTGGATTTTCTACTTTTTCCCTCATCTGTTTTCAATGGCATAAGTCAAGGGAAAAAATGAAACCACTGATGGCTATCGTAAGGTAAAGCTTAGTGAAGATGATAGCTACTCAATGGCTGAGGGAGATAAAGAATTCAGATATAATTGGTACTGAGCGTGTGTGTGTATGTATATATATAATAATTTTTTGGAAAAAATACTAGGAGGCTGTTTGAGACAGGTTGTTAAGGGTAGGAACTAAATCCAGTAGCTGTGGTTGGGGAGATGATCTTTGATTACCTAGGTTCCTGTTGACATGTGGCTATTAGTAATGATGATGGAAATTGATATGAAGGATTATATCACCTAGGAGCATGGCTACACAGTGATTTGGAGGCATAATCATCTGGGAGCAAATGTGATTTGTTCATCAACACAAAAAAGACAAAAGACTTGTTAACATAAATGGACCCTCGCAATCCTAGAAAATGGTAGAGAAGATTATTTGAACAGTTTTCCTTCAGTGGAGTTCGTCCAACATTGTGCCTGTTGTACCATGTGTTAATAAGCAGGAGTGCTGGTACCACCCTTGATCATGACTGAGCGAGCAGTCCAGTCTTTTTCTCAGTGATTTCATTGGGGCCTCTTTCAGCTCTTATAACATTTGATACATCATTTCTATGAAGCATATATATACACATGTTGCCATATTCATTTGCAAACAGTTTAGTCTTTTTTGTTTGTTTAATTAAAAAAATATTGGGGCCTTTTATCACAATCCATATATATATCCATTTTGTCAAACATTTCTGTACATATGTTGTCATCATCTTTTACAAGACATTTTCTTTCCACTTGAGCCCCTGGCATCAGATCTTAATCCCCCCTTTCTCGCCCCCCACTTTCCCTCCTCCGTGACAGTTTA
>PVJH01024092.1:0-33784 GCA_004026705.1 Nesogale talazaci
GGGGGGGGGTCGTCTTTTCTCCGGGTGGGGTGCGGGAAGGTTCTAGCAGCGCCTGCCAGTAATAACGTGTTTGTTCCGAGTTGGGCGCTGCTCGTGTCCCTGGGCCCTCAGGCGCCCCCACGGAAGGAGCAAGTTCAAGCTCTGCTCGGGCGCTAATCCAGTTTCCTTCTGCCTTGTGCCCGACCGAGTTTCTGCCTCTAAAACCGGGTGAGAGACCCAGTGGACGCCCCAAGGAGGCTCGGAGGAGAGAGCTGCGTCTTTGGACACCCCGAAGCTCTGCATCCCACACTCCTCTTTCCTTAACTGTTCAGGCCCAAGACACCAGGAAAGGGCGAACTTGCTCAAGCCCACACCGGCCAGGACGCAGACGCGTTCGCAGCACGCTCCGGCGGGCGAGCGACCGGAAGCAGCTCGGCGCGGGGGGCGGGGCGTCGAGGGCTCGCGCGCCGGAACTGGTGGAGGGGGCGGGCTCTGCGCCCAGTGCTTTCTGGGAAAGAGGTCCAAGATGGCTGCCTCCGGTCTCGGCCGCGAGTCCGGTCGGCGGTGACGCTTCTCCTCGGCTCCGTAGGGAGTTCGTCCGGTCCCGCCGTCGCAGTCGTGTCGCGGTAGGACAGACGAGAGCGATGGCGGGGGGTCTCCCTTGGGGAGTAGGCAGGGCCCTTTGGGGCTGGGTGCCCTTAGCCTGCAGAAGCTTTTCTCCGGGTGAGTAGCCGACGGAGCAAAACGCCCGGCGAACCGCTTTCAGAAGGTGGCTCGGACTCATTCTCTCTCTCGCCCGCTTCCTTAGGCGTTCGCGGATTGTCCCGGGTAAGCGCCACCCTCCCCACCCCTAGAGTCGTCGACCGCTGGAATGAGAGGAGGGCCTTGTTCGGGGTGTATGACAACATTGGGATCCTGGGTAAGACGACCCCTGTGGAATTCACAGTGGCTGCTACGCCATAACGACTCGGGTTTTTGTTGTTTTTTACGCCCCCTCCTCTGACCCTTTTGGCTATTACGGGAACGCAGGTGGTGTAATGGCTACCAAATTAGCCTGCTAATTTGTAAGTTCACCCCCGCCAGCCACTCCTCCCGAGAAAGAGACTTTACTCCCCTAAAGAGTTACAGTCTTTTTTCTTTTTTTTTTTTTTTTGGGGGGGGGGGGTGCATCACTGCCCTCTGGTGGTGGGAGTAGGAGGCCCAGCCCCACTGCTGGAATTGAACCTCCGTCCCAGTGGGCCGCAGTCCCGCAGTTCTGTCCTGCTCTCCGGGGTCTGCAGGTGGCAGTGAGTTTGGCTGATTTTTGTGTGTGCGTGTAGCTAATGGTGCCGTTTTCAAGAGTAACAACCACCTGTATGTTTACACTATCGGGCTTTTGCGCTATTTTGAGTGCTGGAGCGTTTAATCCAATAGTCCTTGCACTTAGCAAATGAAGAAACGGAAGGACAGAGATTTAAGTGCCTTTTTTAACCCCCCACAGCGAGTACATGGCAGTGCCAGGATCTGAACCCCGCGCAGTCTGACTGAACTCGGTGGTGTCATGTGTCTTCACTACGATGCTAAGGAGGGTGCAGCTGTCCATTAAAGTTTAGCTGGGCCAGGCTGTGTTCTCTTGTTTTGGGACTAATCTGCTCTCCCCCGATTACACAGGTGACTTTCAGAAACACCCCAAAGAACTGATCAAGGGCCCCAAATGGCTTCGAGGTTGGAAGGGGAACGAATTACAGCGTTGTATCAGAAAGAGGAAAATGGTTGGGAATCGAATGTTCCTTGATGACCTACACAAGCTTAACAAACGGATCAGTTACCTCTACAAACATTTTAATCGGCACGGAAAATACCGGTAGAAGAGAAAACGCAACTGGAAGTGGTACATTCTCTCACTTTGAAAAAGGCGAAAGTTCATTTCCTTATGAAGAAAGAAAGTTGTATGTTTTCTGTAATAAAGGGGGTTTTGTTTGAATCTTCTATCCACACACATTTCTAGTACATGTTGCTTGTCCTTCATTCAAGGGACCCTGGTGGCACTGTGGGTTAACTGTTGACAGTTCAAACCAATCCGTGGGAGAAAGAAGAGACTGGCTGCCCTAGAGGCTTAGGCTATCTTGAGAAGGGCAGTTTCGTTGGTGAGCTCCAGCTTCACATCTGGATGGATCCTGAGGGCGGTTGTGTAATTGAAGGGAAGAAGTTGAGAAACAGACACAAGGTTTGGGGTGCTCACCTCCTCCATGAATTCAGGAGCAGGGCCGCCCAGCGAGGTAATGTAGTCCCAACATCAGCTGAGGATATTCTCAGGGCCTGCAAGTGTTTCTCTCCCCCCACCCCACCCCCAAAGTTACAGGTAGTCATATACCCTCTCAGTATAAGCATGAGTTTTCAGCACATTTTTATGGTAACATTAGATGCCTCAGCTGATGGTCGGGGCGGTTTGCAAAATAGGCCGTACCCTTTACCAGAAAGGTCCGTGCGTTCATTGGAGGAATACCTTAGTAGTGCTGGGGCAGGGGAGGGGGAGTGACTGCCTCCTGAGCCAGGAGCGCAACAGCGCATGCCTGCTCCTGGAATCGAAGCTGCTGGCCAGAGAGTAAGCCCTGTGCTTGTAAGAGGCAGCGTTAAGGCAGCACTGTTAGGGGAGGACATTGTGGGGATCGATATTAATTTTGAGAATGTGATTGGGACTCATTTCCAACTCACAGGTGTGAAGGCCTCCATCCAGAATCCTGGCCTGCCAGGCTTAAAATAGAATAAATAATGTGCCTGCATATACTCCCTGTTCCTTTGGATTCCCACACTTAAGTCGCTTTTTTTGGAGGGGGGGGCGTCACTGCCTCTGGTGGTTGTGGGAACTACCCAGCCTTGCTCCTGGAGAGCCACTGCTGGATTTGAACCGCCAAGCCCGAGGTCCACAGTCCCACACTTAACCACTTACGCCACTGGGGCACAGCCCAAGTCTTTTTTTTTTTTTAGGTATCACTGCCCTCTGGTGGTGGGAGTAGGAGGCCCAGCCTTTGCTCCTGTGAGCTGGAATTGAACCTCCATCCCAGTGGGCCGCAGTCCCACGCACAACCACTATGCCACTGGGGCTCAGTCCCCAAGTCTATTTCTAAATTTTCTCATACTGGAATGAAATGCAGTAGACAAATGCAATTGTACTCCTCCACTACATTTACAACAAATAAGGGCACCTTTTCTGAGCTGGTAACGCAAGAAAAGCTGTTAAATATCTCCCCTCATATGCTTCCTAGCTAGGGGTCCAAAAGCTACATCCTTACATACATACTTTACTTTTGTAACAAATAGCCTATGAATAGTATAGGTGATGGTTTCTAAACCTGACGGGGCAGCACTTCATTTCAAGACTGGCCTAACCCCCAAAGATTGGTTCAGATGACTGACTCTTGAAAAAAATAATGTACACGTGAAATGAGATTTTAAAATTATGGTATGCAGATGCAAAGTTTTCACAGCTGTGTATATAGCTTTATAACTTCTCAGAGGCAACCATTATTACAGATTTCTTGTAGTCTTTCTGTATTTTTTTTTTTTTGTGTGGGCATCACTGCTTCTGGTGGTCCTGGGCACTACCCAGCCGCCGCTGGATTTGAACCGCCAAGCCTGCGGGCTGCAGTTCCACACTCAACCACTTACGCCACCGGGGCTCAGCGCTCTTTCTGTATTTTCATGTGCAAAGAGCTCTGATGACAGATATGCACTGACTCACTGCAAGGTTGGTACACACCAGGTTCCCTGGGAGAAAGGTGAACTATTATCTCACACACACACACCTGGTCTGAGTGCTTTCATCCCACTTCACTCTTCAAGGTCAGGTTGGTATTTTCTAGATGTATAGCCTCCACTGAGGGCCCCTGAGGGGTGCTAATCATTTGTATTTTTGTTATTTTTTTGTGGGCATCACTGTCCCCTGGTGGGAGTAGGAGGCCCAGCCTTGCTTCTGGAGAGCTGCTGCTGGATATGAACTGGCAACCCTGTGGGCTGCAGTCCCGCACACAACCACTAAGCCCCCCGGGCTCAGCCCTTCATTTGTACTTGAATACCTACCCAGCCCCTCCATGAACGAATGGTGGGGATCTGCTTCCACAAAGGCTACAGCTAAATCCACCAAAGGACAGATGACTGATCACAAAGGGTCAAAGTCCATTAAATGAGGAAGAGGTAGTCTAACCCATGATGCTGGCAAAGTTGGATAACCACATCTCACACCATATACAAAAATTAAATACGGTAAAGACCTAAATGTAAAATCTAAAACTAAATGGGGACAAATTTAGAATGCCTACTATATGGCATTCATAGACTTTCGAAATAAGTAAGGACGTAAACAGCAGACAGTAAGGAATCTAGATTATAAACGAGAGCTGGAACTTGCTAAAGACTAAATCCTAAAGCTTGTCAAAAGAGTAAAAATCTACAGATTTGAGGTTTTTCTTGGGTGTGTGTTAGCATCTGATAGGAATCTACTCTCTTAAACTGAAAACTTGGAACACTTCAAAAACAAAAAGTGCAATTAAATGGGCAAAGATAACCACAAAAAACATAAAAAGATGATTGTGGTTAACCAGTAGATGCCAATCGAAATGACAATTAGATACCATCTCTGGCTATAATGGCAGTGATTAAAAAGACAAAATGCTGGTAAGGCTGAGGGGCGATTGGAACTCCTATGCTGCTGGCAGGGCTGCAAAAGTGCATTCACTATTGGAAACAATCATGCTCATTTCCCTGTCCTAAAAAAGGATGGACTGTGACACGATTGGCTGGTTAGACGTATGCCCTTCCATGTTCATTGCAACATTGGTCACAATGGCACAGAAAGCTGAAAGCAACCTAAATATGAAACATGAATGGATAACAGTTTGTAGTACATGACATTGCATGGGATAGTGCACAAATAATGACGAGTTTGTGGGACATCTTAAAACCCGGTGAATTTGGAGGAGGTCATGTTGAGTGGAATAAATCAATTACAAAGGAACCTATGAGACCGCCACTGTGACAAGGAAGTCAAGTCTAGACTTGCCATACAGACAGAAACAAGTCTGATGGTTCCCAGGAGCAAAAGGGGGAATCACTAAACATAGACCCGGGTTAATAGTGATATGAGGGGAAAGGCAATGCACAACAGGGGAGAAGTCAGTGCAACGTGACCCGGGCTCAAGAAAGCCGGAGGTACGCAAGAACAGTGACTGCAGTAAATGCTATGGACATCCACGATCCTGCGATGATGTGAGGGACAGGTAAATCTGCATATTCAGAAGGTGAGGGAAGTCATTTGGGGAGTGCACCTATGTACATATGCACCGCTGCAAAGTCATAGAATGTTTAGTAAAAAATCCAGCGTGCAGCTGTTGTTCCTCAACAGTCTTCAGACAGGTCTGTACACTTCTGACGATGCTTCCATCGCTAAACTCTCCTCAGAGAATTCTGTGCTCCAAAATCTGTGCTATGTTAAAGCCGCTATGGCATCCTTGAGGGACTCAAACAGGTTCCTTGTAAGTGTTCTTTGAGTTTGGGAAACAAAGTCTGTAAAGGGGCAGGAGCAGGGCTAGAAGGTAGATGGGGAAAGGTTTCCCAGTGAGAGTCTCATTCAAAGGCCCGTGCTACCGCTGGAGATTGACTAGGCGCACCGTCACGATGGAGGACAAAGTTACTCGGTGGAGCGTTCCTGGTCTTTTTCTCACCAGGGCAGTTTTCATGTTTCTTAAAATGTCTTCATACTAAGCCCTGGAATCGTCCTGGGTCCTCAGAAAAAGTCTCTCTAGATCTGTCCTTGGGAGTCCCCTCAGAATTGCTGCCGCACCCTCCTCAGCTGACCTGTCTTGCACGAACGGGCTCAGCAGAGCCCCTCAGTAGGTGTAATTTGGACTAGCATTTTTGGGGGAGGAGTGAGGACGGGGGCACCCTAAGAAGGTGGAGAGAAGTGCATTACTGAGAGAACTTGCCTGCAGCCATGCGGGGTCACAAGGGCACATTTAAAAGCATTTTGTTTGGAATCATGTATGGACAGGAGCCTTAGCAATACTGCTTCACTTACCCAGGTAAATGGGTATAACTTAAACTCGTTGCCACTGAGTCTAAGCCAACTCATAGCAGGCCTCTGGGACAGGGTAGAGCAGCCCCTTGAGTTTGGGAGACAGTCACTTTTTTCGAAATTGTAGCTTTTCTTTTTTTTTTTAGGCATCACTGCCCTCAGGTGGTGGGAGTAGGAGGCCCAGCCTTTCCTCCTGTGGAGCTGGAATTGAACCTCCATTCCAGTGGGCCGCAGTCCTGTGCACAACCACTACGCCACCGGGGCTCAGCCCTCTTTTTTTTTTTTTTTTTTTTTTTTAGGCATCACTGCCCTCTGGTGGTGGGAGTAGGAGGCCCAGGCTTTGCTCCTGTGGAGCTGGAATTGAACCTCCATCCTGGTGGGCCGCAGTCCCCCGCACAACCACTACACCACCGGGGCTCAGCACGAAGCTGTAACTTTTCATGGGGAGAGAAAGCTTCGTCTTTAGCTGCTGACGTTGCAGTTAGCAAGTAACTGCTACACCACCAGGCTCCTGACTTTTGTGGGTGTGGCTCTGGATATTCACATGTATTTCTGAATGCTGAGTGCATGCCTATATGAAAGAGTTTCAAAAAGTTGGTGGAACATTATCGTTCAATTCCATTTTTCCATAAACTTAAAAAAAAAATAACAACCCTCAGATATATAAGAGTGTACGGGCTGAGCCCCGGTGGCGTAGTGGTTGTGTGCGGGACTGCGGCCCACTGGGACAGAGGTTCAATTCCAGCAGTGGGGCTGGGCCTCCTACTCCCACCACCGGAGAGCAGTGATGCCCCCCCTCCCAAAAAAAAAAAAAAAAAAGAATTCTAGGTTGAGAATTTTTCTTCAGAATTTTAAGTGATGCCGCAGTGTCTTCTCTCTTCTGATATTATGCCAAAAAGTCAGATGTCATTCAGATCCTTATTCTCTTTTAATTCTCTTTCTTTCTGAAAGCTTGTAGGATCTGCTCTTTCTCACCAGTAGACCAAGCTATTACAAAGATGTGTCTTGATGTGATTCCTTTTCTTTGACTGTGCAGGGAACATAGTGTACTTTTTAAAAAGGAGTGATTCACTCCAGAGGAAAATTATTTATTTGAAAACCAGTCTGATGGGCTGAGCCCCGGTGGCGTAGTGGTTGTGCGCGGGACTGCGGCCCACTGGGATGGAGGTTCAATTCCGGCTCCCAGGAGCAAAGGCTGGGCCTCCTACTCCCACCACCAGGGCAGTGATGCCTAAAAAAAAAAAAAAAAAAAAAAAAAGAAAACCAGTCTGATGTACACACATTTACTCTTTCTCATATATCTATCTTCTCTTTTTAGAACTCCTTTTAGTCAGACATTGAACTATATGGCATGAGGATCTGATTTTCTTTCTTATTTTCTATATTTCTATCAAGTAGCTCTCGTGGCTCCTTGGGCTGCTAACTGCAAGGTCAAAGGTTTGAAACCACCAACTGCTCCTTGAGAGGGAGTTGAGGCTTTCTACTGGCAGAGAGAGTTACAGTGTCAGAACCCCACAGAAGCAGTTCTACCCTGACCTATGAGCCCAAATCAGCTGTTTGAATTCTTCTGTTGGCTCCTGTTTCTGGCGCCTTATTCCTTCTTGTTTTCATTTCTCAACCACAAATTCATGTGTCTTGGCACTGCATCTGTGGAAATTTCCTGAGGTCCAGATTGAGGATGAGTTCATCCAGAAAGGATTTGCTTTGCTGGGGTCCTATGCCGGGTGGCAGTGTCCACCCAAAGTCACCTTCAATTCCTGTCATCTCGTTTTTAGGATCAACAAGGAATTCAGAAACATCACAGGGTGAGCTCGTGGGTATACATTCTCTGCAAGTATTAAAAAGACGAAAGTCATTGTAGGCATGGAGGGTTCAGATGAGTCCTTTTCTCTGCAGGCCTATGTGTGGGGGGGAGAATGTCAATGCCAGCATGCTTGTGTTATTAATCCAGTTATCTATTTATTTTTGCTAGCATGTTTGAAATCCACTCTTACTTGAGGTTGTAGCCCTTTGGAGTCTCAGCTGTACAGTGTGAGGCTTTCATTAGATTTCCAACTAAGGACAGGCCCTGGGCTTTCTCCTCTGTGCCCCAGAGGCACTCAACTCAAATCCAAAGGGCCAGAAAATTCAATGTGTTAGCCGGGGAGGCGGGAGAGTCTGCCCCAGACAGAAGGGGCTTCAGGACTCGGCTTAGCTCTCCAGATACCAGCTCTTACTTTATTTGGGATCATTACATAGTCTTTACTTTCTTGGCAACATTTTCAAAAGCTTTTAGACCACCCAGAAGAACTAAGACAATTTTGAAAGACTAGAATGGCAGGACTCTAGTTCCCATGTTAGGGCTTACTCTATGGCAGTGGTAATCCAGACAGCATAGCACTGGCAGAAGGATGTAGGTCATGAGGATGAAACAGAAGCCTGAATCAAGATTCAAACGCCACAGAGAGGAAGGGAGTCTTTTCAACAAACAGTACCCGTGCGATTAGGCATTCATGGGCAAAGAAATACCATAACCTAGAACTTTTTATCTTATTGAAAAATGACCTGATAAGGGCTGAGCCCCGGTGGCGTAGTGGTTGTGTGTGGGACTGCGGCCCACTGGGATGGAGGTTCAATTCCAGCAGTGGGGCTGGGCCTCCTACTCCCACCACCGGAGAGCAGTGATGCCCCCCCCCCAAAAAAAAATGACCTGATAGACAATCATAGACTTACATATGTGGGAAACTCACACTGGGGGGAATATGACGAGGACAATATTCCCTAACTTAAAACAGAGGGAATCTGGAAAGCTTGTATTCCACGGTGGAAAAGCCTCCATTTCGGTAAGTTAGAGGTAAAGTCCAAGTCCATTACTCTGCGTTAGCTATCATTCCCACAGATTCTCTATGAACAGCTAGGCTGCCTTACAGTGAGCACCCGGTTGATTAAACTCCCCATAGCAGCAGACATGATCCTTTTGCTCTCTTCCTGCAGTGACACCCTACCCCCTTGTACCTTCCCCCTATGCACATATGAGACTCTCACTCGGGAGCTCAGAGACCTTAATGAGATACCACTCACCTTGTGACGCATGTAACTACTGAACATGCATGTCTTCTGACTACCTATAAATCTCCCAAGACAGTGAAGATTCACTCTTTTCCCAGTTCCACATCGGCCATCAAGAGGGGCTGAGGTGAGCATGCTACCACAAAATGTCTCTCTCTCCTTTCTTTCCTGTTCTCTATGATTTTACAGTAATCTTTCCATATTATTACCGTACAACTGGTCCTTCAGTTAGTGGAGACTGTCTTCCTCTGACATACAGGCAAAACATAAAAATTTTAGAAAATAGCAGAAAAAAAATCCAGAGTTCTTAGACTGGGCATCCAAAGTGCAGCCTGTAAAAGGACAATTGACAAATTTGACCTTATCAAAACGTATAACTTCTTGTGCTAGTCTGGGTTGACTAGAGAAACAAATCCTGGAAGATATATGCATAGGAAAGGGCTTTCTATCAAAGAGTATTTATATATTAAGAAAAGGGCTGAGCCCCAATGGTATAAGTGGTTGAGTGCGGGACTGCGGCCCACGGGCTTGGTGGTTCAAATGCAGCGGCGGCTCTCAGGAGCAACACTGGGTAGCACCCACGACCACCCGAGGCAGTGATGCTCCCCACCCCCCAAAAAAAAGAGAAAAAAGAAAACATTCCAGCCCAGTCCAGATTAAGTCCCTAAGTTTGATATTAGCCCCTCAGTATGATATTAGAAACTCCCAAGCACAGCTGCCCTATAGAACAGAATAGCACTGCCCTTGTGAGTTTCCAAGAACATAACTCTTTTTTTTCTTCGTTTGTGACATTGTTTTATTAAGGGACTTTCACAGTATTCCTAAATGATAACCCATGGGAAACTAGAGGGTACCAAAAAGCCACATTGTGGACACTCATCCAAAAAACACCCTTAAATTTTACTGGCTTTATACAAGGTATAATATTTAGGCCAAATACAATTTTTTATTTAGCAAACATTTTTGCGTAAGCTGCCTTCTCATGTTTCTGGGCCTTTATTTTTATTTATTTATTTATTTATTTATTTTTAGGGCATCACTGCCCTGGTGGTGGGAGTAGGAGGCCCATCCTTTGCCCCTGTGGAGCTGGAATTGAACCTCCATCCCAGTGGGCCGCAGTCCCGCGCGCAACCACTACGCCACCGGGGCTCAGCTCTGGGCCTTTATTTTTTGCTTGCCTTTCAGCAATTCTGCCTGAATAACTTCATCTTCAGGTGCTGTCTCCTGAGCTTTCTGGGGATCAGTTAATGCTGGGTCATAGGCTTTTTAATCTTTGCCACCCCCAAGCTCTGGGATACAGTATCTTGGCATTTGCAGGATCAAGTTCAAGAGCCTCCAAACAGCTGTCAATTGCTCCCTGCCATTGGGGCATCTTCACTTTATAAGTTCTGCTCTTTAGCACATGGCTTAAAGCCTGGCTCCATCTGCTTTCTCAGTAACAGCCTCTGAACCTTCGACCTTCAAATGTTTGCACACTTCTTTATGGTCATCTCCCAGTTCTGGGATTTAAAAAATATATATATTTCCCGTGTTGTTTTTTAAGTCTGTTAACAATAAAAATATATCCTTTATATCTATCTCAGCCTCCTCAGGGAAATCCAGGTGAGTGTCACCAGAGCCATTTGGGGGACTCTTCTCCAATCTTCCTCTTCTTTCAATTCTCTGCACTCTGCAACAACGCAGAATGGACCAGGCTTCCCTGCCCCCCCCCCCACGTCTGTGTGTTCCAGTAGCCTTGTCACACCCGGTCCTTTAATAACTTGGCCAATACCACACATTTACCATCCAAATGGAGTGTTCATAAAGAACTGGGAACCATTTGTATTGCCTCCCGCATTGGCCATGGTCCATAAACCTTCCTGCTTATAACAGAAATTTTCATCTTCAAAATTTTCACTGTAAGTACTTTCTCCACCTGTGCCCTTCTGATTTGAGAAGTCGCATTGACTGAGTTGAATCACAAATTCCGTTAACAGTCCCACAGAAGGGCACTCGTCTTTGAAACAGAGCAGTTTTCCAGGTGGGGCTTCAAAGCCTTTCCCTCCACCACACCATGCACAGAGGTTTTTGCAGTTTTAGGCACCGCATCTGCAAACAACTCTAAGATACTTTGACCAACTTGCTCCTCTCAGATGTCCATGTCAAAGAACCCCAGGGAGTTGCTGGGACTGCAGGACTTATTTTGGGGGAACGAGTGCGACATCTTGACTTCCACTTGCATTTGGAAGTGGATTGAAATACACCTTGTGTTATGCAGAAAACACTGGCTTTGCATCGAGATCTGACCGGAGACTATAACGCTACACAAGAGTTGAAAGCCTCCTCTTTCTCTCCTGGACTGGCTGGTGGTTTTGAACTCCTGGCCCTGTGGTTAGTAGCCCAACACTGAACCCACTTTGTCACCAGACTGCCTTGTGTGATTTATCATACTGCCCAGAAATTGTATTCTTGGGCATTTGTCTGAAGAGAAATTAAAATTAATAGTTATAAAATTACATGTACATGAATGCTACTGGCATCTTTGTTTGCAATAGCTCTCAGAAATTGGGTCAGATAGCCTCCAGCCGGTACATGGTTAAGCAAAATGTGTTACAGCTCTCTCGTGGAATACTACTTGGCAATGAAAAGGCGTGAGCCTTTGGCTTGCTGCACACAGCTCTACTTGGCTCTCGATGGCTTGCCTCTTGTGAGGCAGGACGTTATGCCACGAGATATTTCACAGACCAGCAAGGTCACCCATGAGGAGAGGTTTCCAGTTGAATTTACAGACTAAGATAGATGCGAGGAAAAGCCTGCCATTTTTCTACTTTCAAATATTAGTCCATGAAAACGTAAAAGATCCCAGAAGAACACTGTCTGATGTGCTTGCTTTGAACACACCATCCGAGGGAGGCTGAAGGTGGCCATGTTGTTTGGTGAAGCAGAGGACCAGATTGAGAGGTGTGATAGGGTTATTGAGCCAACCTGGCCAATAGGGGCATGTGGGACTAATCGGGCTGCAGTTTGATGGGAGGGCAAAGAGATAAATGGCTGTGCAATCCCTGCCCCCATCTCTCGTGGTCATTGGACCAGTGTGCTGCTGCTTTAGCGAGTTCTCTGCCTCACCCTGTATACTATACTACCTGTGGGGCAAGCCAACCCATGGACCCTGTCGCTAGAGCTTGAGGCTCCTTCGAGACCTGCTTCCTGCGCTGCTGGTGCACACATCCTTTGAGCTTGAGGCTAGTGGATCCTGTTGCCTTGCATTGCTTGAGTTCCAGATTCATCTGGGGCCTGCTTCAATAAGCCTTGGAGCTATTGGTTGTAGCTGACCCACCCTGCTGCTTGCTGCCTGTGGGCACTCTGCCTGCCCTACTTGAGGGAGAACTCTTTGACCTTGGACCCGGCGTCTCATGTGACTAGGAGGACTTCCAGTAAACGAACTGTTCCATGAAAATGAGTTGAACTGAACCCTCTGCACTGCTGTGTAGACTAATGAGCTGTTATAGCACTTCTCACTGTGTAAACCTATATATGTAGTTTTATAAACTGTATAGTGGCTCAGTGGTTAAGCGCTTGGCTGCGAACTAAGCTCTCAGGGGTCTGAGCCACTAGCTGCTCTGTCGGAGGAAGGTGTGCCTCTGCTTCTGTAAAGGCCGCCGTCTCATCTGCTCCGTCCTAGGGGGTCACTGGGAGATGGAGCTGAGTCCCTCCCTGGCAGTAGTTTGGGTGCTTCTGGTTTACACGTCCACACAACGGAGGTGCATCTCAAGAGCACTGTGCTTGGGAAAATCAGGTCAGGCGCCGGGACAGGGAGCGTACATGTCTCAGAGAAGACACATGCATGTCTGTTGATAGACAAAAGGGGCGGACCAACTTCCTAGCGCGGGAAAAATGACTAAGAATACCACTTTCCCCCATCTTATTGAGGACTCTTAGAACTCTTGTCACAATCCATACATCACTCACATAAGGCGAATTTGTACATGGGTTGCCTTCATTCTTTTCTAGACATTTACTTTCTATCAAGCCCTTGATGTTGGCTCTCTTTCACCCCCCTTCTCTCCACCCCCCAAAACCCCTTGATAGGTTTTACATTGCTATTATTTTCATATCTCACACCAAGTGCTGTCTT
This sequence comes from Nesogale talazaci, assembly GCA_004026705.1. NCBI lineage: Eukaryota > Metazoa > Chordata > Mammalia > Afrosoricida > Tenrecidae > Nesogale > Nesogale talazaci. The sequence continues at coordinate 13,191 of PVJH01024092.1, forward strand.
TCTTCCCCCGTGGTTTGTTGTTCTTTCCCTTGGAGAGGGGCGAGTGACATGCTATGTGTTGATCACTGTAATGGGTGCCCCTTTCTCTCTTCCTCTCCTCTTTCCCCCTACTCTTCTGTTATCACTATTCCCACTCCTGTTCCTGGATCCTGTGTGCTGTGAGTTCCCATCTCTTATCTATATCTGTGTACATGCTCCGGTCTAGTCTGAATTGACTTGTGGTCATGGTAGTGGGGGGGGGGGTGAGGAAACCTCAAGGAACCAGAGGAATATTGTGCGTTTCATCAATTCTTTTTTTTGTTATATGCATCACTGCCCTGGTGGGAGTAGGGAGCCCAGCCTTGCTCCTGGAGAGCTGCTGTTGGGTTTGAACCGTCAATCCTGTGGGCTGCAGCCCTGCACACAAGTCCTGCACCACCAGGGCTCAGCTTTCATTGATTCTTCCCTGCACACTGGTGACTCATTCCTTTCCTGTGACTCCTCTGTGGGGAGATTGTCCCATAGTCTACAGATGGGCTTTGGATCTCTGCTCCAACTACCTTTGTTCTCAAAGACTAACATACCTTTTTTTTTGGGGGGGGGGCATCAAACTAATAATATTACCAACTCCAACGTGAGAGTGTGTCTGTTACCATGTTCCTAAAAGGGCACCTTGGTCCAAGTTTCTGTATACCCCCTGGGGACCCAGGCCATGTGCCTTAGAACACTAGGGCATTAAATCCTGGACCTTCAAGGTACACAAGACGCTCCAAAGGCCGTACCAGAGAGATACAAGGGGGAAACCCCACTAGGCGAACTCAGTTCTACATCAAGCATACCTGTAACCTGAGGTCTTTGTTTGTTTTGGCATCACTGCCCTCTGATGGGAGTGGGAGGCCCAGCTTTGCTCCTGGAGAGCTGCAGCTGGATTTGAACCGCCAACCCAGTGTCCCGCAGTCCCCCACACAACCACTACACCCTCGGGGCTCAGCCCTAACCTGAGGTCTTAAGGCTGAAACTACATGTGCATGAAGAAGCAGAGACAGCTATACCAAGAGTACTGAGTTGTCGATAGGCAGACTAACATTTACCCCCTACTTCACTGCCCCACTTGCTCTATTAAGAAATGTCTTATTCCAGTAGATCTGTATCTGACATTGTTAGATTCTAAGTCTTTAAAAATTGTTGTAAGTTTTGCTTGACCATCAACTCCCGTTGTTTGTATAAATACTGTATTTGATATAATTCAATAATCCATGTATTGTGATTATAGTTAGCCTACGCTTGTTCTAGCTCCCTTTTTATTTTTGAAATCATTTTATTGGGGGCTCATACATTGTTTTTCACAATACATAAATACATATATTGTGTCACGCTTCTTCTCATGCCTGCTGCTGTCATCACTCTCCAAACATCCACTTTTCCACTTGAGCCCTTGACATCAGCTTCATCTCTTCCCCTCCATCCTTGCTCCCCACTCCCCCACCAACTCTCAATGCTTTATACATTATTATTGTTTTGTCATAACTTACACTGCCCGGTGTCTCCCCTTGCCCTCTCCACCAATGTCTGTCCTCCCGGTAGGAGGTCATGTGTAGATCCTTGTAATTGGCTCCCCCTCTCTACCCCCCCTTCCCTCCACCCATTCAGCTAGCTCCCTTTTTAAATAGTGTTTTAAAATTAGTGCCATGGGGTAATCCATGACACTATAAACAGAGGGTCCTTATGTTCCAAGGAGATGATCGATAAAATGCTCTACTATAAACTAAAAAGATGTCCCTAAGGTGAACCAGAGGCATATAAGAAAACAACATAGATTCAGAAGTGAGTTTTGGGCTTGCACTTAATCTTACCTCCAATCTAAGAACATTAGCTCTTCCGACATGGCCCTCTGATACTTGACCTCATGAAGGAAACATGGAAGATGTGCTATAGAAAAGTGTGGTGAAGAAATTTGATGGTGCCCAGGTATGGGAAAGAATAGCATCTGGGGTCTTAAAGGCTTACTTTCCAACAAGCAGCCATATAAATGAGACCTCAACTAAACCCACATGGAAGAAGTACACCGATATCTAAGCTCCAAGGATTGTAAATTATGTAATCCAAATTTGAAGGTGAGAATAGCTCAGAGCTTAAATTGTGAGGCTCTGGTGTGCAGAAGCCTATGGAGGACAGTGGAAGCCCAAGACACACTTGCAGGATCTACACAGGGAATAAGCCTCTGTGATTTCCCCCAACCATAACTGACAATGGGAATAACTGGTTATCAGACAGGATAATAGAGAGACAATTACAGTAGATTAAAATGATAAATCTGACTTGAAAGGTTAAAACTGTGTTATTTGGTCTCCTTTTGACACACTTTGAGTTTCATCTTAATAGTTTTGGTTTATTATTATTATTATTATTTATTTTTTTTTTAGGCATCACTGCCCTAAGGTGGTGGGTGTAGGAGGCCCAGCCTTTGCTCCTGTGAGCTGGAATTGAACCTCCATCCCAGTGGGCTGCAGTCCAGCGCACAACCACTACGCCACCGGGGCTCAGCCCTTATTATTATTTTTTCAAATGGGGACTTATCTCTATTTTGTTATTGTTGGAAGCATTCTTGACTCTCTGTTATGCGTTTTTCTATATTGTTCTGTATATGAAACCCATATCGGGTGAATGTATTGATATCATAACTAGAAGAATGGTTCCTAGAGGGTAGGGGGGCTCTGGTATCAAGGAGTTCAAGCAGGAAGAAAATGTTTGACACTGACTGTGGTTGCGATTGTACAAAACTACTGAATATGATTGAACTATGGAACGGTATAGTGTCTGGATTAGCTACTAATCAAATGTGTTTTTTTGGGAAAGAGAGTGCTGTGCTAAGAAAATAATCTCATGTTGTATACTTCTATCTAGAGCACATTCTTGAACACTGCTGTACACCTATGAACAACCTCGTGGTGGGTAAGAGTTAGGGCGGAGGGAGCGGGTTTGGCTGTATTGGAGGCACACAAGAGAGCTTTGTGGTGATTTCTGTGTCTTGCTTGTGGTGATTACATGCATCCACATGTGTTGAATCTGCACGGGAGCTCACAAATTGAGTCCACGTAAAACAGGCAAATTCTGAATGCACGCTATGATTTTTCCAACGTCAATGTCATGCTTTTCATACTGGGCTGTAAGGCATCCACCTAAATGCAGCTGATTTCAACTCTGCAACCTTCTCGAGGATTTCTGGGGCCAGAGAGCTTTAGGAGAGCAGAGAGCCTCATCTTCCTTCCACAGAGCTGTGGGTGGCTTTGAGCCTCTCACTTTGCAGTGAGTAGCCCATCGTTCTACAAAGTGTTTTCATTTTGGAAAATTGGCACAGGGGCATTGGGGGCTTCCTTCTTATTATTGTTGGCCACTTCCTGTATATCTGTAATTATTTGAAACATTTTAAAGTGTCTTATTTTGGGGGCTGAGCCCTGGTGGCGTAGTGGTTGTGTGTAGGACTGTGGCCCACTGGGTTGAAGGTTCAAATCCAGCAGTAGCTTTCCAGGAGCAAAGATGGACCTCCTACTCCCATGGCCAGAGGGCAGTGATGCCCCCCTCCAAAAAACAAAAACAAAATAAAGTGTCTTATTTTTTTTAAGACCAGTGACTAAACTTTTTTTTCAGTGGAAGAATTTGTCTGGATATTAAGTCTTCCAATTTTGTTTTGTCTTTGCGAGCTTATCCTTTTTTTTTTCTTTTCAATTTTAAAAAATCATTATTTTTTAGGTGATTTCATGAGGGGCCTGGGGTAAGCATATAGTTAATAGCATGTTTCTAAAAGTGATTGTTTCAGGCTTTTAAGCAGGATTGTGAGGTTCAGATAGACAGCCTTGGGGGCTTCTTAAAGGATAGTTCTAAGAGGAGGCAAAATTGGGAACAGAGAAACATTTTCATGACTCAACATTTTTTCCTTCATTTTCACATCTCCTAAATTGGGATGCATAGCTATTAGTCATAGTGCAGTCATACTGTATTTTTTTTTTTTTTTGGTTTTTGGGGCATCACTGCTCTCCGGTGGTGGGAGTAGGAGAGTCATACTGTATTTATCAATACCTGTTTCGGCTGAGCCCCGGTGGCGTAGTGGTTGTGCACGGGACTGTGGCCCACTGGGACGGAGGTTCAATTCCAGCAGTGGGGCTGGACCTCCTACTCCCACCACCGGAGAGCAGTGATGCCCCCAAAACAAAACAAAACAAAACAAAAAAAGAAAAACCAATACCTGTTTCATAAGCACTAACATGTGCAGATTGGGTATCTAAGTGCTGTTAGAAAGTCCAGAGCTCAGTGATGCCCAAAAACAACAAAAGAAAGTCCAGAGTTTAAGAAGTGCTGCAACACCAAAGCCCATTGGGTGGAAAATCAAGGTCTGCCAAGCCTGAATCAAAGATGGATCATAAAGATGCCCGCCTATTAAAAGGGATAGCCTCTGGACTCTTAAAGGCTTGAAGTTAAACAAGCGACATTCCAGCAGAGAAACAAGCACAAACACCACCACCACCTCCCCCCCCCAAAAAAAGAAAAATTCAAAAGAAACAACAACTCACATGGAAGAAGCACATCAGCTTGTGCGATCTTGAGGTGTCAGAAGACCCTAAACAAACAAACAAACAAACCAACAAAACCTTATGGTTGAGAACAAGGGGGGGGGGCGTGTCAGAGCAGAGACCCAAAGTCCATCTGTAGACAAAGGAATAGCCCCCACAGAGGGGTCACAGGAAGGGATGAGTCACCAGGGTGCAGTAAAGCATGGATGAAACACACAGTATTCCTCGAGGTTTCCTTACCCCCCAGGAGACCGCGACCCCAGTGATGCCTCTCACTTCAGACCAGGGAGAGAGGGCGGGGGAGGGGAGGAAGGGGGAACCAATCATAATGAGGGACACACAGCCCCCCTCCCCCTCCAGGGGGATGAGCAGCAGGAACCTGGGGGCGGGGACAGCGGTCGGTGTGAGCTATGAATATAATAAGATACTAGCGACATGCCCACAACCTGCTGAGTCCCCACGGGCGGGGGGTGGGGCCCCGCGGCTTCCAAGGTGCGCATCAACCCCAGGGAGTTCAATGCCGGCTGCGTGGCGCGCATGATGCCCAAGGTGGAGTGGTGGGCGCTTCTGCGGGCGGCCCAGACCTTGCATCGGGCCGGGGTCCCAGGCCGCCGGCGGAGCCACAGGAGCCAGCGAGCGAGCGGGGTGAAGACTTCGGAGGAAGACGCACCCGTGCTGCTGGAGGTGACGCCTTAGAGGGCACCCTGCAGTGAGAGTGTCCCCCACCACCTCCTCCTACCCCGCCCTCCCTCCCCGCCAGGCCCGAGGGCTCTTCCCCCATCCGCCGCGGGATCGGAATCCCCAGCAAGCTGGCGAGCGACGAGGAAACCGAGACTGAGGCGGGCCAGGCACCGATTCCATTCTGTGACCTTGTGGCGCTGGTCCTGTCCCCTGTGCGTTGGCTGCCTGCCTGCCTGTCGTTTGCATCCATGACTCTCGACCCAGGGACACGCGCGACACAAGAGTGTCCTTGAGTTTGATAGTATACACACACACACACACACAAACATACACATGGACATATATATTCAAAACAAAAATAATAAAGCTTACTATCTTGGGGTGGGGGTGGGGGCCGAGGGTAAAAGGAAGAACTGACACCAAGGGCTCAATAGAAAGTAATTGTCTAGAAAAGAATGATGGCAACATATATACAAACATGCCTGATACAATTGATGCATGGATTGTAACAAGATCTGTAAGAGGAGCCCTCAGTAAAATAATTAAAAAAAAAAGAATCATGGAGTTTCTGAATGTGAAGGTTGAGGAGGCATGTTATTACCATGCTATTTCATTTCTATTTTTCCTTTCAATAGTGTCATATGATAAAAAGCGTACATTTAAAGAATTCAATACTTTCTCTAAGTATAAAATAAATTTCTTTCAGTTAATGAATCATTTTATTGGGGGCTCTTACAGCTCTTATCACAACCCATACATTGATTGTATCAAACACATTTGTATATCTGTTGCCATCATTCTTTTCAAAAACATTTTCTTTCTGCTTGAGCCTTGGTATCAGCGCCTCTTTCTTCCCTCCCTTCCTCCCCCCTGCCCTTGTGGACCCGAGATAAAATGTTAAATTAGTGTTGTTTTCATATCTTACCCTGTCCGCTGTTTGCCCTTCGCCCACATTTCTGTTGTTCATCCCCCTGGGTGGGGGCTTATACGTTGATCATGGGAGTGGTTCCTGGTTTCTCCCCCTGCTCCCCCGCCTCCCCCCGGCCCTCATGGTATTGCTGCTCCTCAGGGTTTATCTGTGCTGGATTCCGTGTGTGGAGAGCTCTTCTCTCTACCAGGGTGGGTGCTCCAGTCTAGCTGGATGTGTAAGGTACAACTAGGGTCATGGTGGTGGGGAGTGGGGAGGAAGCGTTAAATAACTTGAGGAATGTTATGTGTTCTGCTGTGGCTATGCTGCACCCTGGCTGACTTGTCCCTTCGTTGTCTTTTTTCTTTCTTTCCACGCTACCATAGTTAATTTTCTTTTCCAATGGCTCCTACTGCAAACACGTAGTCAAGTATGTGCTTTAATCCTGCGGGCTCAGAGTCACGGATTTGGGAAGAGAAAAGCAAACTGTGACCCTTATACAAGGACAGTCACTAAAGGCTCATGTTAATCACATCGTGGGTCTTGGAGCTCAGACGTCACAGGTCGTGGAGGTCCTTCGGCATGTTCCGCAGGGCGTCTGCACTCTTCTTCAGCAACCTCGTCCTCCTTCAGCACCTGGCTCAGCCTTGAGCATGCAGAATACCCGGGAGGCCCAGGGAGACCTCCTTCTCAATGCCACACCCCCTTCAGCATCCTTGACACTGGATGAATTGTGGAGAGGTTTTGGAGCATTGATTCAACAGGATCAGCTACACTTAGCCAACAGCCCAGCTGGTTGTTTCCAGTTAGCTTGATGACTTCACAGGCCCTTTCAACCACCATGTTATGCACTCCCTCCCAATTTCCCCTGGCATTGTCTGTCCCCAGCTCTGGATTCAGTTTCCGGGAGAGTAATTCCTGCCACCTTCACTGCACTCCCCATGGCCACTCCTGAGTCCCCATGTCCTCCCCAAATCCACCCATAGCAGCTGCTGGGATGAGTGCCAAGGTTTTCAGCCATCGGATAGCGAAATCTAGCAGAAGCCAGGTTACAGCCACTTCCCATCACATGGTGCTTGGAAAACCCACTTAGTTCCAGGTAAGAATATTCACTGTATGCAATGTGTAAGAATATTCACTGGCAGGAGGGGGGAGGGAGCATCAGAATTGATACTGATTGCACAGTGATTGAAGGCGATGTGACCATGGGGGACGCCAGGCGGATGCTTCCTGACAGATGTGCTGGTGATTATACAATCCCCTTGATGTGGTTGCACGATTGAATTGTTTAATTGTGTGACACAGGAATTATGTGCCAATAAAACTGTTGGAAAAAACAAACCAAGATATATTTAAACTCAATGGAACCTAACAACAGAATCAATTTATCCACAATTCCACACTAAGTACATGATATCTAAAGACTGCTATAGCTTGAACTGAGATGCTAAAGGAAAAACTGCCAATAGCTTTACAAATTATCAATGGCTTTAAAGCTTCTTGTTCTTATGGATTAGTTAGCAACGATGTACTTTATTTTGAGTACAGTTACCTAAACTTATGAGAGATCTTTTTAATCTCTCAGCAGAAACACAAACAGGGGGGCAGTGGAAAGGGAGGGAAAAAATGAGGACTCAAGTAGAAAACAAATGTTTTGAGAATGATGATGGCAACAAATGTCCAAATGTGCTTGACACTATGTATGTATGTATGTATGTATGTGTAGATTATGATGAGTTGTATGAGTTCCCAATAAAACGATTTTAAAACATCCGGAGGAAAAAAAGAAACCAACGTCTAGAATAGAATAATGGCAACATATGTACAAATATGCTTGATACAATTGAGGTGTGAGAGTTGTAAGCGCCCCAATAAAATAATCTTTTTTTAAAATTTTTTTGGGGGGGGCATCACTGGTCTCCGGTGTTGGGAGTAGGATAAAATAATCTTTTAATTAAAAAAAATAAGCATAAGAAGAAAATGGTTTTCCTTTTCCTTGTGCCTCTTCCCTCCTCTGGCCTCCTTTTCCATTTTGTGCTGAGAACAACACCTGATTCTATTTTAATTAGACATATTGCTAAATGCCCGGTTGTTAAATAATCTGAAATCCTTCAGGCATACATATGTATATATATGTATATACACTGGTTGGACACCACAATGAGGACGCAGTCAGGAAGAATTTGATGATCTGGCTGAGCCCTGGTGGCGTAGTGGTTGAGTGCGGGACTGCAGCCCACACTCTTGGCAGTTCAAATCCAGCAGCTCTCCAAGAGCAAGGCTGGGCCTCCCACTCTCATCAGAGGACAGTGATGCGTGCCCCCCCCCCAAAAAAAAAGAATTTGATGATCTGAGGAATAATGAATTTGAAGTCATTAACCTTCCTGTGCACCAGATGGGGATGACTCTCCCCCTTTTGCTGACAAACTCCTGCAGTTACCATCGCAATCTGATCTCAGAATTAGCTGTCCCAGAGTAATCTTTATTCGCCACGATTTTAGGTGTCTGAGGAAATAAGCTCCCATGCTGCAGATGCATATTTCTCCTTTGAGTTTATGTTCCAAAACATCCCCAAGCGCAAGCTCATAAGCCAGGCGCTTGCCCAGAATGCTCGATGGCGCGCACACGCCATACCAACGTGCTCCACACCAACTACAGCCATCCTATGGTTTGAGACCACAGCCTCCTCTTCTGCAATGGGTGTGATCAGTTTTTCCTGACTGCTGAGACCCTGAACAAGAGAGAAGCCGCTCAATATCACCATAGCTAGCATAAGTGGGCGGCGTCTCTTCTTCTAAGTGATAAGAAAGGAAGCACCACAGTTTATTTGCAACTGGTTTTCTTAGCGCAACATAAAATGATGAGTTTTACAGTCGATGGTGTCCAGATGAGTGATAAAAGTAGGAATGGGAGACGAGAGATCTCTGAAATGCAATATTCTAAAACAAAACAGACAACAAACCTAGACCCGGTTTAGGTTAGAAAATTCCAACTCCGCAGCCCGATAGGACAGAATAGAACCGATGCGTAGTGTCGCGGGGACTGAGGATGGTTACCCAAAAGGACGGCTGCTTCTCGCTGCCTGCCGCAGAGCAGCCGGGGTGTTCTAACCACCAACCTTGCAATTTGCAGCCCACTGCTTAATCCATTACACCACGGAGGCCACTTGAGGTGGCATCCTAAAAAGACCACATTGAGTGGACCCAACTGGGTGCACCGTTGGAGGTGGGGGTGGAGATTAATGGGAAGGACATCCAGGAAGGCTCGCAGGTTTCTGGGCTGGGCAGTGTTCCATGGATGGATTGTGGGAGGCGGGAGGCGATGAGGGAGAAGGGAAGCCTGGTTATTTGCTCTGGGTACCTCCTCCCCACCGCTCCACCTCCCCGCCACGGTACTTGGTCAGAGGCGGGGAGGGACGAGACTGGGCACAGACTGTCGGACGCGGTCGTGGGCGGAAGCGTAATGACGGGCTGAATCCAGCCCAGACGCCGGCAATGGCTGGGCCCGACTTGGCACAGAGCCGCCCGGAGAGGTACCCAGAAGGTCTCACTCAAACCGAGGAAGCCGCCCGTCCCGGGGTGGGCCAGTACCCCCGCCCCGCTCCGCCCCGTGGCTGGGTTAGACAGGCACGCTAAGTCTAGTTGCATTGGTCAGTGAATCTCCCTAACTGCCAGCGCTCCTTTCCCGAGTCGGGGTGAGGGGAGAGCTGTGATTGGCAAGCTTGCAGGGGCGGGGCGTGCTGGGCCTCCGCCGGCCTTCACCGGGGGGGGGGGGCGGGAACCGGGCGCCTCTGCTGGGCCAGGATTGGGCCGCGGGACTGCTGACGTCGACCGGAGGCGTGGCCGGCACTAATAAAGACTGGGAGCAGCGCGGCAGCTGCAGTAAGTTCCACCGCAGCCGGAGCCCCTCGGCGTCTGCGAGAGGCGGACCTCCCAACTTCTGTCGACTCACCCGCGGCTCGCCCCCTTCGCCCGGTGTCTCGCCGCAGCCTCTGGAGGACACGGACTCCCCGCTCCCTGTGTCAGAAAAATGTGAGTTGATTCTCATGAGGGGGACTCGGCACCTCCTTGCCAACTCTCACCCCCAGCGCCGGACTCTGCGGGACGAAAAATGGCGCATTGCAGCAGCTGCGGCGACGCGGGGAACTACTACCGCGCGCCGCCCCCAAACCGGGCCACCCCCCGGGGGGGGGCAGCACCCCATTCCCGCATCAGCTACGGCCGACATTCCATGGGCAGGGGAGGGGCACAGGGGTCCCCTCGTCACTGCAGCCTCTCTTCTCGCCCGTGGGGCGCCTCATCCCGGGGGGAGCCCCGGGGACGGCGAAGGGGGGCTTGGAGACATCGGGCTTGGGGGCTCGAGGCTTTTGCTTGCGCCAGTCGGAGCCTGTACCCAGGCGTCTGGAAAGACGGGCTGGCACTGCAACCTCTGGCGGCGTGCGTTGCCCCCTCACCCTGCATGTGGGGATGCGCGCCCACCTTAAGGGCACGGAGCGAAGCGCCAGAAACTTAGCTGCCAGTTCTTTGGCGCCAGATTGAGTAGCCCAGGAAGACGCCAGAGACAGGGACGTGTGAGTCCGCACGGCCGTTCATCCCAAGGCCACCATGGAGAAGGTATTCGCCTGTCGTGAATCGTAGCCAAAAATATGTGAATGAGAAATAGGGAGAGCGGAGCATCCTGCAACCCTGCCCCCAACTGGCTCAGTGCATTTCTGCCTTCTTCAGCATCCCCCTGGACCCTCTCCCCCCCCCAAGGTCCCGAGGGACAACTATGGCTAAACAAATGGATTACTTCCCTGGACCACGATGTGTTCTTTCGGAACACTCCCAGGAAACTTGGTCCCGGCCCTTTTGGTGTATTTGTGATGCTTCTGTTAGTAACCCCCCCAAAGGGACAGGGTTTACCTGAGTTACATAAGGAACCCGACTCCCTGGGCACTGCACAGCTGAGAGCTTTCAGCCCCCAACAAGTAGTAAGTGAAATGCTTTCTAGCTGTTTCACGCCCCCTGCCCTCCCTGCTGCCGTTTCTGCCGTGATATTTGTGGTTTTAGCTGTATCTGAACACCCCCCACCCCCTGAAGCATTTTGATGAACTCCTAGGATTCCCATCAGTTGTTTTCATTTTGGGAAGGGGAATCTTGTGCAGCCGACCCGGGTCCCAACAGCAGCCCTATGGGCTGGTGGCTGGCGGGGCGTCCCAAGGTCCCTGACCTTAATCTTGTCATTGGTGCCACGGTCCTGGACTGCTTCCAGGACCAGACTCAGGCTGCTATATATTAATTTGTACTTGAGAATCAGCCTGCTTCGCTCTGGAGCAGCACCTGAGCCTTGGGCTGTGGCTGGCCCTGCACCTGTCTTTTCCTCTGCTTCCTCGTGCAAAAGCGATCCCCTGCGAGGAGGGAGTGAGTCGGGGGTCACCAGCTGCTCTGACCTGTCCAGAGGGTTGTCTGTGGTTTTAGATGGGAAGCAAGGCACTCAGTGGGGAGGAGCTTGTACTGTGATGAGGGATTTCGTTCTGATGAGTCTCTCGGTAGTTCATCACCGGGCTTGGAGGGGAGGTATGCCTTGTGGGGTTTTGCTTCTTTGGATGAGGACTTCTAATGGTGGTTTCTGTTCTCCGTCAACTTTGAGAGAGGACCCGCCTGCCTGCTGATGGACTCTTCCTTTTCGGTGAAAAAAAAAAAAAAAATCTCGGGCCTTGTGGAAAAGTCCTGTCTTCAGCTTGGACTTGCGGGCATTCTATAGGAGGCCAATTTAGCCTGTGTGTTGGGACTTGGGAGAGGAGTCCGTCCTGAAGAACCCAGGCCAGACTGCATCCATCTGGGGCGGGATCCTTAGCCTGCGGTGTCACTTGGGCTTCATGTGTGTAGGAGTGCAAAGATTGCTCTTTCGGGGCGGGTGGAAAAAGAACTAAAGGAGCCCCCTGAGACTTCCTGCCGAGGCTGGGAGAAGAAAGGGGCAGGGGATCTGATATAGACAACGGGGACCATTTTCAGGAGAAGAAAGGGGCAGGGGATCTGATATAGACAACGGGGACCATTTTCAGCCTTTCTGCTTCCTCCCTGTGCTCTTGGACCACTGTCCAATGCTAATGCAGCGGCCCGGGTCCCAGGTTCTGTCTGAGCAGAACCTCGGCCTCCTGCACCATAAATAAGAAATCCTACAGCCCTGACTCACTCACTCCACCTACACAGGCCTGGCTTTGGTGGTCATCCAAGGTTTCCTCACTGACAGGGCCCGATAGACTACGAATCATCCTCAGGCCCATAACCAGGCCCTGGGCCCCTCCCACAGAGCCTGTCTGCTCGCCCTTTCCTGTGATGGATGTCCAGGCTTGGCAGAAAAGCAGTCGCTCTGGCCCTCGGCTCGCTCTGACAGTTCAGCCTTTTTCTCTCCCCAGTGAGCTTCTTCTCATCGGGGACCTGACTTTACCCGTCGGCATCATGGAAAATGTACCCCATAGCATGGGTGCCAGGGGTGGCATTTGAGTCAGGTCTTAGCGCAGATGATGCCCCCGCCCCAATCTCATGAGGGTCCCCTGGATGTTCCTGTGTGCCACTAAAGCGTTACCCCGAGCCTTTTCGCCTTGTCCTTCTCACTCCCGAGTCTCCCCACTTGGGATTACCAAGGAGCCAGCTTCCCGTCCGCCTGTTTCTAAAACCAAACCGTCCTCCTTGCAGTGGACTCCAATGGGCCGACGATTCCTAGTGTCTGGAACTGTCCCTGGGGACTCCCCGTGCTTGGATTCAACACAGAAGCAGTATATAAATATATATATATATCATCCTCAGGCCCATTATATATATATATCATCCTCAGGCCCATATATATATATATATTTATATATCTCACAGAGTGCTTTCAGGACTGGCCCCACTTATTTGCACATAACGCAATCATAATTGCTTTGGTGGTCAGGGGGTGGGAAGTGGTCCAATGGGAGGGTTCCTCTCTGGGCTGAGTAACTTTTTGCCCCCTACCCACGTGTTCACACAGGTCTGCTCCAGCTCAGCCGCCCGCCCAGGGGGAAGAGGGGGCTGCCCCAGGTGGAGGCCCCCCCGGCCCTCCCCCCAACATGACCAGCAACAGACGGCTCCAGCAGACCCAGGCACAAGTGGAGGAGGTAGGTGGAGAGCTGTTTGCCGGAATCTCGGATGATCAGAGCTAGAAGGGAGCACCTTGTGTGTTTTTCCCTTTGTTCCTAGGGGGGTGCAGGGTGGCCGGAGGCCCTGGCTGGCGGGAGGCCAGCGGAAGCACCCAGTTGGTGGTGTTCAGCAGGGCCGGGCCCCTTCATGGTTCTCTGCCCCCCCCCCTACCCCGCCATCCTTGCCCCTTGCAGCGCCGAGCTCAGGCGCTCTGTTTCTGTGGCCCCTTAGGTGGTGGACATCATGCGTGTGAACGTGGACAAGGTCTTGGAGAGGGACCAGAAGCTGTCAGAGCTGGACGACCGGGCCGATGCCTTGCAGGCGGGAGCGTCACAGTTCGAGAGCAGTGCTGCCAAGCTGAAGAGGAAGTATTGGTGGAAAAACTGCAAGGTCAGTTTTCCTTGCCCCCTCCCCCTTCCATGCCTGGCCTTGGAAGGCAAGAAACCCCCTCCGGTTCCCCCCTGCCTTCCCGCTAAAGGCGCAGGATTGGAGGGAAGCCCGGCAGCCTCCTTCCCGAGGTGCACGGCCGACACTGACCACCAGGGGAGGCTGGCGTGCTCCGCACCGCTCGCTGGGAGAAAAAGATACCCTAAGCGATTTCTCCCCGTTTAAACAAACGGGAAAACAAACCAGTTAACTGAAGGCCCCAAGCCTGCAGCTTCACTCGAGTTCCTTTTAAAGCTTTAAGGCGAGAGGAGCTGAGCAAAACTGAGCAGGGCTCCGCTGTGTGCGTGTGCCAGGCAGCCGCTGGTCAGGGAGTGGTCCTTGCAGGGAATCAGAGGGGTTGGGCTCTGAGGGGCTGTATACGCTTCCCACCCCCAACCCGTCCAAGAATGGAGGGCGTCCCTCGCCCCGGCTCCTTTCCCCTTCCTTCCTGAATCCGAGGGCTCATTTTCCCGCCCATGTTTCTGCAGATGATGATCATGCTGGGAGCCATCTGTGCCATCATCGTGGTAGTTATTGTAAGTAAGTATCGCTGAGGTGGCCCAGGGGGGGGCGAGGTGAGAAGGAGTCTCCTCCCAGCCCGGCCTGCCTCCTGGGGAGTGGGGATGCTCTCCCGGAGGTATGGAGACAGCCCCGGGGTAGGGTGGGGTGGGGTGAGGTGGGGTGTGGGAGGGCTCTCAGCTGGTTTGGCAGGGAGGGCTGGCGGGCGTGCCAAGCCCCAGGACCTGCTGGATGGACAAGCCTTCCCTTTGCGAGAGAATTGCGGGGAGACGGCCCCTCCTGTGCCGAGGAAGCGGGCGCAGCTGTTTGTTTACCACTGGCTTGGGTCCGAGGGGGCCGTGGGGACAGGACACCCTCCACGGGAAGGCCCGACTGTCTGGTACCTGGATGTAATTTGCCGTCTTGTTTTCTCCTGTCTCTTTTCTCTTTCTCTCCCTGGGACTCCCCGGTTCCGGTGTCCAGTCTACTTTTTTACTTGAGAATGTGCCCCCCTCCCCACTTCCCTGTTCTCCACCGCCAGCCAGACTCATGCCCCTCTCCCTCTGTTTGCTGTCTCCACACACCTCCCCAGCTGCCTCCTGACATCCCAGCGCAGGCTTCTCTGCCACCCATCCCGCCTTCCTGTGTTCGTTGCTTTCCGTTGGCACTTTGTCGTCCCCCCACCCCCACCCTCGGCACTAGAAATGCTGCTTGTGTAGAGACTTGAAGTACAGCGAGAGAGAGGGAGACAGAGAGAGCTTGTGCCTCCTCTCTGCCCCCTTCCTCACGTCCCCTCCAGGTCTCCCCAAGCCCCTTAAGAGATGGAGACCACTGCTAGGGAGAGCGAGAGGTGGGGCTGGCCAGGAGCTACCAGGATGGGGGGTGGTGGTGGCGCAGAGCCAGGAATCATGTCTTCAAGAGAGGCTGGTCTGCTGCCAGGAGGAGGCCAGGCACACTTGGGAAAATGGTGGCTCCCTCGTGGCTGCCCTGGCTACCTCATCTGCAACTCCCCCTCTGCCAACCCCGGGAGAGGACCCCACGAGGGGGTCCCACGCCCGACTTGGTCCTTTGAGAATTTAAGACCTTTTGAAATTAGTTACTTAACCGTTTGGCTCAAGGTTTTCCAGGTCTTCAGGGACCACACAACCTTTGACTTAGTCCCAACCCTGAGATGTGGGCCTCTCATTTCCACCCTAGAAGCAGTCTCCATTCTCCCTCCACCCCCAAGGGCCATCCCATCACATTTTGGGGTGTGCGCAGTCTGTATTGGCATGAAGGGCAGGGCGGAACTTCAGAGCGCCAACGTTTTGGGCTCTGGGTCCATTTTCATTGCTGTCATAAAAGACAGGACGCCTATGGGCTATAGAGAAATGGAGTCTGGGGTCTTGTTGTCAAATGAACTTGGGGTGGGGTGAGAGGTGAGGAGTTTAGAGGAAGCCACTTCTTCCCCTGTCACTGCGGGGGTGGGGGTCCTGTTCCTCCCTTCCTATGGATGAAGGAACATGAGGGGGCGAGGAGTGAGGGTTCAGGGAAGCCTGTCTCACCCCCTGGATACTTGCCAAAGACAGGAAGGACTAAGGTAAGAGGTCCTCCCCTGGAGCCTGGCCCAGACCCAGTAATTAGAGAAGTTTGGTGTGCCCATGAACTCAACCTGTGGCAGGGGGAGGCCTGATAGACAGTACCTGTATATTCCGTATCGTCTTGGGGCCCTCTCCACTAGTCACCGCTGCCCCTCCTGCTGTACCTTCCCCATCCATAACTCCCTCAGGTACCCATCTGCACTCTGCCTGCTCTCTTGGTCTCCTGTGTCTGGTGTCGGGGTACAGAGAGAGGCAGCCGAGGCTGGGAGCTGCTCGCCTGTATGCAGTGGGGGGTGTGTGTGTGTCTCTCTGACTGCCTGAAGGACAGCGTGTTGCAAGGAATAGACCAGGGAGCTTGGTGAAAGGGTGAGGAGGGAGGGGGGCAGGGTAGGCTGGGAAGAACAGAGGAGGAACACACTTGAAGCACTTTATTCTTTCTGCCCTCTGGCCCAGGGGGCTCCTAGACGCTCACCTCCCACACAGCAGCATTTCATTGCGCAAAACCATCCTTCCTCTCCTGCTGCCCCACCCCCACCCTGTTGACCCCCCCTTGCTGCCCCGGGGGCAGGACTGAAGAGCTGAAGGAAGCAGTCAGTATCCCCTCCCACCGTGCCCCTTCGGAGGTCTTCGCTCTCCCCAGGGCTGCTCCCTGTCTAATCCAGGGGGTCACCGCTGGAGCAGCAGCACCACTGTCCTCGATGTGTCCCAAGCCTCCAGCAGGTCATGGCCCTCCCCCTTCCCCCAGCCCCAACCCCATCACAGGGCCCTTTATCTCCCTGGGTTCTGGCCCCCTGAGGTACACCAGAAGTAGCCGGCTTTGTTCTTTGGGGGCGGTCGCCCTTCTACTTTCTTCCTCATCCCACCCTGGGCCGCCCTCTGTGTCTTTGCACCCCCCCTTCCACCCCCACCCTAGCCACGTGCATGAGCCGTTATGCAACTCAGCCCTGGGACTCTGCCGGCAGGTGGAGGCCGGCCTCCCACGTCCCCATCCGTCGTCTTCGGTTTGGCCATAAGCCAATGTGGGGTTTCCACTGTGTGTCTGCTGTCACCTCCCTGTCTCTCTTCCTGACCCCAATCTCACACTGGTATAGAGTAATAACAGTTGTACTTCCACCAAAGGCATGTGGCATATTTACCGATGTCATGTATTCTGAACAGAGGCAAAAAAAAAAAATACAAATTCCTTCCACTAAACTGACTCGGCTGTTGTGTGGGTTGGAGGAGGGGGGAAGGTGGAGGGGGTGGGTACCCCTTCTCCCTAGAATAAAGTGACCAGATTTTAACATTGGTAAAGTGGGACAACATTGCTGTGGGTGGGATGGGGGTTATATTCCGTTCCCATCTCCCACCGTTCCCTAGCTTATTATGTATTCTTTCCAAAAATCGGGACTTTTTAAAAACGCTGCTGGACACGGGGAACATTTTTTGGAATGGGGACTATCCCATCAAAAGCAGGACATCTGGTCATTTTACCCTAGAAGCCTCATGCTGCCCGGGCCTGGAAGGGCTGGCTCTGTGCGCTGCCTGGTCTTGAAGGCATCAGGTTCTGTGTGCGGCACAGGAAGCCGTCTCTGCCCCGTGCTGGTGAGAGGAAGTGGTGACGGGAAGTGGAGCGGGCTTCCCACGCCGCCGGCAGACAACTCTCCTGCAGGCTTTCTCAGGCACAGTCGGCCTGGCCCCGGGGGGCCCTGCCCGGACCAGGCCTCCGATGAACCCTGTGCCATGCGGTTTTCTTAGGTCAAGTTCCAGTTTTAGGAACGAGTCGCCAGAGGAGTGCTGTCCCCTGCCCTGGTGGGGGACAAGGACCTCGAAGGTCTTCTGACACACCTGGCTGCCATCTCCAGGCATTGGCATGGAGGAACGTGATGTCGGCAACCGAGGGGGTGGGCATGGGGGTCCTGAGGGCCTCAGCCTTGCACCGTGAACCCCTCATAAGGGGAAGCTTGTCCTCACAGGGTGGCAGGGGCTTTTATTCGAACAGCGTCCTGAGTTGGTGAGGGGTGGCGAGGGTGTGGCCCCTCACTTTCTGCTTGTTCCCGGTGGCTTTTCACGGCACCTTATGGCCAACCTGGTTCTTGTTTGAAGCATCCTGTCACCCTCTCTGCATAGTCTGCCCTGGTGCATTTGCCTGCGGCTAGAGGCTGTGGTTGTTCCCAAGGCTTCCAGGCACACGCGACTACAGCTCCGAGGCTCGAGGGTGGCTGCCCAGAAGGCCTCAGAATCGGGACCTAGGCGAGGTGGCTGGGAGAGGAAAAGAGGAACGGGGTTAGCTTTAGTTGAGGTAGCACCGAAGGCTGGGGGCTGGTCTGAAGGGGAGGTGGGTTGGGCTGGAGAGATGGGGGGTGGGAGTAGGGGCTAGCAGGCTCTTACCTTACCGCCTCTGGAGCAGGAGGAACAGTCCGAGGAGGAAGAGGCTGCTGGCCAAGAGGGCCCCCCAGGCCGTTCTCTTCTCTGCGGGGTAGAGTGGCTGGTGACTCTTAGGGTAGAGTCACCGGCTGTACCCTTGCCACCCGCCAGCGAGGAAGCGGAGGAGCGTGCGTTGGCTAGTCCCTGGGGCAGGGGCTCACGTTGGATCCCTGCCCTCACCCCAAGCCCGGAGCGTCCGCGTTTGCTGACTGCGTGGAAACTCACGTGCGTTCCTCCACCCTTCTAAGCCTGCCTCTTCCCACCTCGGGAGGCAGGTTTACTTCTCTGTTTCCATCGTGGGCAGAGACCAAGCCTGCTTCAGGCTGGCGCACCAGCCACGAGGCCCCCGGGGGCTGGCCACTGTCAGCAGGCAGGGGTCAAGGCAGAAGGGCAGGCAGGCGGTCTCCTTTTCTGTCGGGGCCCTCGGGTAGCATCTCTGCGTGCCAGCCGGCTCGCGCGTCCAGCGGAGGCCCACCCCCGCCCCCGTGTGCGTGGACGTGCCCGTGAGCCCTCCGCAGCCACCGCGGTGCCCCAGCCCTCTTTTAGTGCGGACGCCCTGGCTCCAGCTGTGCGGCGCTTCTCTCAGCTCCCGAAGCCCGCGGCTGCTTGGTGTGACCGGGCGTGTTGCAGGGGGCCCTCTTTTTGTCTCCAGGACCCTGCCGCCCCCTGCCCCGAGCTAGCGAACCAGACTCAAGAGACCCAACTGCCCCCTACGTTCCTTGTCCCCTCTGTCTCCTAGTCCCAACTAAGCCCACGAGCGTGGGGCCAGGCCGGGGTCAGCCTAGCTCTCCCACCACTGGCACCTGACCTAGCAGAGGGGGAACCCAGCTCAGCAGAGCAGGGCATGGAGCTGTCGGGGACACCGGGTGGTGTTGCCGGCCAGGAGAGCCAGGCGCCCGACCCGGTGATGGGGCCCGGGGATGCCGCCTGGTACCTGGTGGAGCGATCCAGGCGCTGACCTGCAGGGGGTCCTGCAGGGAGAGGTGAGCGACCTGGCAGGTGTACGTGGCGCCGGCAGGGCCCGGCTCGGCCAGCAGGGAGGAGGAGATGCTGTAGGTGCCGGCCGAGCTCCGCCGGAGGCTGGAGAAGGAGGCCCCGGACACGGGGGCGGGGCTGCCTCCCAGCTCCTCGCGGATCCACGTCACAGCCACGTCCAGGGGGTAGTAGCCGGCAATGCTACAGATGAGTGTGGCCAGTGGGGCTTCACCATCCAAGTTCAGCCGTACTCTTGGGGGCGCTGGTAGAAAGGATGGGAAGGGTGACTTCTGAGGGACCAGGGCCTTCTCCTGTGAGGGTGTCGGTAGGAGGCTCAGAGCCCCTCATCCACAATGAAACCAGACCAGGGGCTGGCCCCGGATTGCGGGAAACAGGGGGTACCTTTTCCACAGATACCCTAAAACACTCCAACACGGTCGACTAAAGGTGGGCTTGCCTTCGATTGTCACAGGCCAGTGCTGTGTAAGTGTGTCAGTGGTCAGGTAGGTTTGCAGCCCTCCTGGGAGGACAGGGCAGGACAGTGGAGTCCTTCCTCAGTGGGATGGCCCTGCAGTCTCGCAGGGGACCTTGTCTGATGCAATCTGCCCTACTAGGATGGAGAAGGCATTCAAGGTGTGGGAGAGCATCTGTCACTCAAAACTGCCTAGGGGCCTGAGCCCCTGGGCCGGAAGACACTCCCAACAGCCCCCACCCCCCAGGGCACCGGAGCCCCACCTCACCTTGCACGCTCAGCCGGATGATTTGCTGAGCTCGGTACAGAGAGGTGGTGATCTGGCAGATGTAGGCCCCCTCGTCCTTTGCAGTGAGGCTGGGTATGGTGAGTGAGGCGTCCCCGGGCAGCTCGGATTCCAGGCTGGCGCCCTCCCGCTTGGCCTGCCCCTGGCCCAAGGCCCAGTGGTACACCAGCTGGCCACTGCCCTCATGCTGCAGCCGCCACTCCACGCTGACCAGGTCCAAGCCGGGTGCCAAGGAGAAGCCACAGTGCAGGGAGGGTGAGGTTCCCAGCAGGAAGCTCAGGGATGGGGTCTGGGTGAACACCTGGAACTCCACTGTGGGGAGAGAGAGCAGGGTGAGCCAGGGTGTCTGTCTCCTTGGGGTTCCCTGAGGCTGCGCCCAGGCTGTGGGCAAGGTGGCCCCGATCTCATCTCCCGCCAGATGGGGGTTCCGAAGAGAAGAAATGCCAGCATCCGGGGAGAGTATAGATGTCCAGGATATCAATCTTTTTAAAATTTCATTTTCCATTCTGCAGTTCTCATTTTGGGTGTCCTATTGGTTTGAAATAGCCCAGGATGAAAAGGAGGGAAGTATCTAGGTGGACATCTGGCAGACACGAGGGCCCCTGACTTCTGAGGCCGCTGGGTGAGTATAGGCTCGCCAACGAAGGGTAGCAGGTCCTGACACCTTCCCC
>PVJH01024093.1:0-33673 GCA_004026705.1 Nesogale talazaci
AAAGAAAAACTGATCTAAGATGTCAGTTTTCCTTAATGCCATAAAACAAAATTGCAATAGTTCTTTGGAGCTAACTGGAGTTAAATCATCATATAGTACCTGTGAACTACCTATTTGAAGATAGAAATTTCAGAATCTAACTTCGTAAGGGCCCTGGTGGCATAGTTGTTACACATTGCGCTGCGATCAAAAGGTCAGCAGTTTGAAAACCACCAGCTGCTCTGAGGGAGAAGGACGGACGGGGCTTTCCACTCCTATAAAGAATTATGGTCTCAGAAAAGCACAAGGCAAGTTCTACCCTGTCCTATACGGTCTCTCTGAGTCTCATCGACTGGGTGGTACTGAGGTTGCGTTTGAATGGCAGAGTAGAACTGCTCCTGGGAATTTCCAAAACCGTAACTGTCTATAGAGTAGAAAACCTCATTTTTTCTGCAGAGAAGCTGGTAAATTCAAACTGCTGCTGACCGTGAAGTAAGCAACCCAAAGTGTGACCTCCTTCCACCTGGACTCCCAGGAGACTGCTTTAGCTGCTTCTCAATAGAAATCTTTACTCCTGTAAAGATTTACAACTTCAGAAATTCACGGGGGCAGTTTTATTCCATACTATAAAGTAACTATGAGCATCAACTCGACAGCAGTGTGTATAGTAACTTTAAGAGTGCTAAAATACAGCCAAAGATATTTTTAGGACAAAAATATTTTAAAATTAAAAATCAGATATAAAGCCACTTTGTTTTACTTTAGAATAATCTATAGTGGAGCAATGGTGAATAACCTCTATTCTACCAAAAGGTGAACTAATTAAGAAAGCACTGATTTAAACATCCACATACTGCACACTAGAACAACCATTTTCCGCTTTCTAGGACTGTAAACACTTACCTTTGCGTATGTTGTGTTGTCGGCAAACTGGGATAATATAATTTGTGGGTTTTTTAAATCAATACTTGCCATTCCTATTTCCCCTCTGGCAAGGCCTCTCCCTTCTACAACAGCCACAATAACTGAAGGTGAGTGTGCAGAAATTGCAGATGAGGATGTAGCTGTTAATATGTAAATTAAAATGGGAAACATAATAATTTCTAGTCCTTTCTCATAAAATCTCATAACAGCACATACCGAGAACATATTTATTAATAACCACAGAAATAACTTGTTCTCCTCAAAAATGAACTGTTCATTATCCAAACAAAATAAAAATGTTAATTCTCTAAATATTTTCACCAAAACCTAAGTTTAAAATTAATAATTCCACACTATATTATTTTTACTGAAAAAAATCAAGATAAGAACACTAAACTCTCCCACCAGAAGGCAGTGATGCCCCCCCCGAAACAAAACAAAATAAAACAAGAACACTAACCTTTGGAGAAAATAATATAAACTTTTTATCTTATAATGCCACTTTAAAATTATTTGAATTTTGGATTTTTTTTAGAATACAATAATAAATAACAAAATGCAGTAAAAGAACTGCTCTGTCAAACTGAAAAGTGACTGAAAGAATCAAACAGGATAATATAGATAAATGTGTTTTTAAATCTATAAACTGTAAGATATCTGTGGTAAAGTATAAAGAGAAGCTATAAAAAAGTAACCAATTTATTAAATTCTTAATATGGACCAATAATGTTCTAAATTCTTTGAATAATAATTTGATAAAATAAGTTTATTTTCCCTCCTTTATTAATAAGATGACTGAGGCAAGAATGGACATGGGAAAGCCAAAATTTACACATGAACAGCCAAGTTTCAAGCCAATGTTCTTAACCATTACATCATTGTGGATTTTGCAATCAATGTCTTACAAATTGTAAATGTTCAGATAAGTTGTTTAACCTTTCTTCTAGTTCTTCATTGTAAATTGAAAATACCAAAACCTGTTTCATAAGGTTATTAGAAGAATGAAATGTAAAAATATAGAAGTGGTCGACACATAATATAAAGTTGTTTAAATATAAAATATGGTTCTTGGTTAAAAAAAGAGATCAGGCAAAATATCTTAAATTTTCCTGTCAAAGGAACAAAACTATCTTTTGGCCCTTGTCAGCCACTAAATTAATCTCTTTCCCATTCTTATTTCCCTCCCTGATCTAGATTTCCTTTTTTCTCTTACATGCTTTTATTGTAATGCCTGGACAAATACTTACCCCTTTATACTGCATCAGTAGACAACTTATAAACTCATTTACAAACCAACTGTAGATTGCAAAATGTTACCACAGTGTTATAAATGGTAATTACATTTTCATTGGATCAGAATCTAAATCTGCTTAAATTGCAATTCAGTATGTCATTCCTAATTTTAATTAGAAAATAAACATCAATTTTCAATACACTCTGATAATATCTCCCCTAACTTTTGAAAAAAGGAGCTTTATTCTGTTATCTCTGTCATAATTAATATTGGAATAAGAATCTCAGGGTAGAGTATAAAACTTTTTAATTATCTTTTCTTACTATTTCTTTAAAATGATCTTTCAGAGTCAAATTAGTAGAGCAGAAAGGAATCACCATTTTTTAAGAAACTTGAAATATATTTTCAAATTTCTCTAAGAAATTTTACATTCATTTTTTCCCATCAGCAGCATTAGAAAAGTCAATCTTGTTATAACCTTACTATGATGCCCTTCTAAAACATACTATTCTATTATTGCTGCCAACTGAATAGAGTGATGTACAAATACTTGTCGAATCACTATCAAAATCAAACATTTTATATATCCATTTTCTACTATATTGTCTCTGTGATAGTTGTCTGTTTATATCCTAGTATTTCATTTTTATTGGGTCTCAATGTTTTTACTATGCATGTGTCTATGAGAACTTTTTTTTAAAGACATCACTGCCCTCTGGTGGGAGTGGGAGGCCCAGCCTTGCTCCTGGAGACCTGCTGCTGGACTTGGAACCACCAAGCCAGTGGACCACAGTCCCGCACTCAACCACTACGCCACCGGGGCTCAGCCCATAACTTTTATCAATTACAGCAACTTACATTTGCTACTAACCTTTATTTTTTGCTATGCTAGAGTTCTTTTATTTTTCACATCACTGCTCTGGTGGGAATAGGAAACCCAACCTTGCTCCTGGAGAGCTGCTATTGAATTTGAACCGTTAATCCTGTGGGCCACAGTCCTGCACACAGTCACTGCATCACCAGGTCTCAGCTGAGTTCTATTTTTATATAAACAATCCTTTCCTTTATAATTTCTTCTACTGTTTTGCTTGTTCTTTCATTGAAACATTTGATATCATTACTATTTTCTACCAATCTTTCTAGTTATTTTTGTACAGTTTTATCTTTCATCTGGGAAAAACATGACGCCGTAAATTTGGTTGTCCACCGTGTCTGAAGTAAAAGATTGCCAGAGTATAAACTTATACTTGTTGATGGATATTTACTTAGGGTTTACCTGAACAGTCAGAAGCTTGGAATAAACAAGACTGAAAAGCTAATGAAACAGAAATTTGAGGGAAAGATAAGTGGATGAACCTCAGAATAGACCTGTCAAAACTTTGACAACTTATATATCTCATGTGACGACCTATCGAAAGGTATCCACAAGAGACTTTATAATCATGTGGACAACATGTGTTCTGTGAATATCAGTCAATTTCTTTCCCCAGCATTTCTTTTAGTGGACCCATGGGGAAAAATGTCCATGTTGCTGAATGGATCAGCAACTTGGAATTCCCTTTACTGAGGGAGAGCTGGCTAACACTACGGATAAGTGTCTAATATGCTAATAGGCAAGACCAACACTGTGTTCCCAATATGGTGCCATCTCCCAGGTAGAACGGCCTGCCTCCTGCTGTTAAGTGGAGTACACTAATTGAACCATGGAGTGGGTAGCCCTGGGGGTATAGTGGTGATGCGTTGGTCTGCTAACTACAAGATGGATAGTTCTAAATCACCAGTTGCTCAGCAGTGAAAGTGCAGGATTTCTATGCCTCTAAAGCATTATAGTCGTGGAAACCCCAAGGGCAGTTCTACCATCTCTAATGCATAGGGCTGCTCTGAGTTGGCACTGACTTGATAGCAATGCATTTTTGAGAAACACAAAACTTTTGAATCCTTCCTCAAAAGATGGTGAAGTAGGCAATGTGCTGTGCAGCTAACTGCTAGGTTGAAACGACCAGCACCCTGCAGGAGGAAGACAAAACTTTCCACTCCAGTAAAGATTACACAATCTCAGATATGCACAGGGAGCATTCTACTCTATGCGATAAGGTCACAGAATCAACTCAATGGCAGCGAGTGAGAAAGAGACATATATTCTAGATAGGGGCCTACCTGTGTCCATGACGTTTCTATCAGAATTACTATTTGTGAACACTCAGAATGCCACTTATTTATTATTTATTTATTTATGTTGAGCATCACTGCCCTCTGCTGGGAGTGGGAGGCCCAACCTTGCTCCTGGAGAGCTACTGCTGGATTTGAACCGCCAATCCAGTGAGCTGCAGTCCCGCACACAACCACTACACCACTGGGACTCAGCCCCAGAATGCCTTTTTAACCATCATGACATTTTAAAAGTCATTTTAGTGGGGGCTCCTAAAATTCTTGTAACTCATAATACATCCATGGTGTCAAGCACATTTGTACATTTGTTGCCATCATCATTCTCAAAACATTTTCTTTCTACTTGAGCCCTTGTATCAGTTTCTCATTTTTCCCCTCCCATCATGACATTCTACATATTATTGTGCCCTACCATGGAACTCATTTCACAGCAAAGGAATTATATCAATGGGCTCATATCATGAAACCACTGGTTTTACCTCATACTCCATCATCTACCAGTGGCTAGCTTAAGTAAAAAGCAAAATGGCTTAATAAAGACCAAGTCACAAAGCTAAATGGGAGACAATACCCTAAAAACAGGGGTTTCTATTTAATAGAGTATATTTGTACTTTAAATGAGAAACCATTGAATGATGCTAGTTAAATGAACACTGTCACCTCCCACAACCACCAGAGGGCAGCGATGCCCCAAAACAAATGACCACTGTTACAATTGAACAGTGAAATGGGAGTGGCTCTTCTTACTATCACAACTACTTATCCATCTTTTTTTTGGGGGGGAGGGGGGGCATCACTGCCCTCAGGTGGTGGGAGTAGAAGGCCCAGCCTTTGCTCCTGGGAGCTGGAATTGAACCTCCATCCCAGTGGGCTGCAGTCCCGCACACAACCACTATGCTACCGGGGCTCAGCCCTACTTATCCATCTTAATAATCTTTGCCAAAAAAAAAAAGTTTCTTGCTTTCTATCCTGGTAACTTTGAGCTCTCTTGGTTGAGAGATCTCTGTCCCCAAGAGGGTAATTATAATAGTTCCATGATTGACACAAAAACGTTCTCATTGCTTTAGATGATGACAGTCACTCACTCATTTTAAGCTTCTTATTTATGGTACTGAAACAAGGGGGAAAAAGAGGGAGAGGAGTTTTGTTTCCTTTTTTGATCACTTTATTGGGAGTTCTTACAGCTCTTATAACATTCTAAACATTTGTACATATGTTGCCATCATTATTTCCAAAGCATTTTTTTTTGGTGATCCAAGTGGGTTTTTATAAAGGAAAGAAGAAGTTTCAGGTTTTACAGTAAAAGAACATGAATGGCCACCTAAGGTCAGAGAAAGAGAGAGCTCCGAAACATTTTCTACTTGAGCCCTTGGTATAAGCTCCTCTCTTTTCCCCTCACTCCCCCCACCTTTACCACCCTCCTTGATCAATTATATATGTGTATATATAATTATATATAATATAATGTATATGTGTATATACATATATATTTTATAACTTATACTGTACGTTATCTTCCTTCACCTACATTTCTGATATTGGTGTGCGGGGGGTAATATATCCAACTTTGTGATGGGTTTCCCCTTTCTCCCTCTTTCCACCCCCCCAACCCTCCCCCTACCCTCATGATATTGCTACCCCCACTTCTGTTCCTAAGGGGTTTATCTGTCCTGAATCCCATGTGTCCAGAGCTCTTATCTGTGCCAATGTGTGTTCTCCAGATGAGCCAGATTTGTAAGGTAAACTGGGTCATGGTAGTTGGGGGAGGAATAATTCAGGAACTAAGGAATGATGTGTATGATTTGCCAGTGCTATACTACACCTTGGTTGAAACATCCCTTCCTTATAACCCTTCTGTGGGGGAATAGCCAATAGTCTACAGATGGTCTTTGGGTGTCCACTTCATTTGCATTGAAACGGTTGTTTGTTTTGGACCTTTTGATACCTGATCCTGTACATACAAGACTGTAACTCTTTATGAGGGTAGAAAGCCCAGTTTTCTCCCAAAGCTGGTGGGATTTTGAACTGCTGGTCTTGCAGTTAGCAGTCAATGCATAACCACTATGGCCCCAGGGCTCCTCCAGCACCTAGGAGCCAGTAATAAACTTGATCTCTCTGCCTTTGCCTATTCTGGGTAGTTTATATAAATGAGATCATTCACATTTGTCTCTTTGTATCTAGCAAAACATTATCAAGGTTCATCCTTGTGGTTGTGTGTATGGAACTGCAAAGGGATAGGGAGGAGATTGTGGCAGGACAGGGACACCATTGTCAAAGTTACTGGCATAGGCAAACCTTCAATCATTCAATGGACATTTTGGAGGCATTTACTCTGTGATAGGTACCATTCTGCCCTTGGGGTGCAGTGGTGAATCAAAAGTTATGGTCCTGTGCACCTGAAGCTTACATTCTAGTAGAGAAGGCAGACAACACCCAGGTGAGCTGTAGCCATGCCAGGGGGTGAGTGATGTGCAGTATAGGGGAAATGAAGTATGGAGAGTAGGGTGCTACTCTGAGCATACGCTCACACCCCAAAACCAGGACAGCACGACCATGCTGAAAGTCTGAGAGAAGAGAAGTCGAGTCCAAGTGAAAAACATGCACCAGGACCAGAAGAGAGGAAGGAATTTAGCAAATAGAAGGAGCAGGGAGAAATACCAGTGTGGCAGAGATTATGAACAAAAGACAAGGTAGCTTAAATGTGTTCAAAAGCAGTGAAACTGTAAAGCACTTAATGGCAAGGATGAATTTGGAGGACATTATGTTCTGTAAAGTTAGTCAATCACAAAGGCAGAAGAAACAGTGTAAGAGACCATCATTATAAAACAGAGGTAGGAGGGCTGAGGCCCAGTGGCGTAGTGGTTTTACACAGGACTGCAGCCCACTGGGATGGCGGTTCAATTCCAGCTCACAGGAGCAAAGGCTGAGCCTCCTACTCCCACCACCAGGGCAGTGATGCCTAAAAAAAAAAAAAAAACAGAGGTAGGGAACATCTAGCCCATAGCTCATATAAGGCTCAGAAAATTGTCAATTCTGGCTAACATCACAGGCCTCACCAAAGAGAAATAATTCCGGCCATCAAATTAAGGAGTGATTTCATTCAATGTTTGACCAACTTGGCATCAGAATGATTATAAATAGTCAAATGATCCCTCACAGAAAAAAAATAAACTTTCCCCAGCCCTTTTATAAAAAAAAAAAAAAATCAAGGTGAATAGACCTACAGCAAAGGGAGCAAAGCAAGCAAGTCCCAAGGGAGTACCAGAAACGAACTTCAAGGCCAGAGCATGGCACCCCATCACACTCAACTGGAAAACACTGTTAAAGGCCAACAAAGCCCTTAAACTATTTACATGCTTTTCTCTTTTGTCATTGGTTTTTGTTGTTACTGCTGTTTTGCTTTCTTTTGTTGCTTTGTTTGGCTCTGTCTTGTTCTTCTGTATGCTATTATATCTGCAGATCTATCTAGAGATGATAGGACGGATAAACAACTGGAAGAGAAAATAACGGGACCTACAATTCCCACAGGACTTGAGAGACAGGAGGTCAGGGGAAGGAAGTGGTGTTAAAAAACCCAAGGACACGAGAACAACAAGTAATCCAAAATTGGTGGTGAAAAGGGTGTAGGAGGCCTAGTAGGGCTTGACCCAGGGTAATGTAACCAAGAGGAATTACTGAAACCCAAATGAATGCTGAGCATGATAGTGGGACAAGAGTAAAGTAAAAGGAAATGGAGGAAAGAACTGGGAGGCAAGAGGCATTTACAGAAGTCTAAATAAAGGCATGTACATATGTAAATATATTTATATATTATGGGGAAATAGATGTGCATATATTTATAAGTTTAGTATTAAGGTAACAGACTGCACTCAACTACTGTCTCAATGCAAGGACACTGTTCTATTAAACTGGCATTCCATGACACTCACCTTCCTGACAATATAGCTGAAGATACAGCAGGTGCATAAGCAAATGTGCTGAAGAATGCTGATGGTGCCTGGCAATAAAAAGATAAAGCATCTGGGGTCTTCAAGTCTGAAAATAAACAACCAGCCATCTGGCTCAGAAATAGCAAAGCCCACATGGAAGAAGCACACCAGTCTGTGTGACCACAGGTTTCAAAGGGATCAGGTATCAGCCATTAAGAAACAAAAAATCATATCACTACAAAAGAGTGGGAGTACAGATTGGAGACCCAAAGTCCATCTGTAGAAAACTGGACATGCTCTTACAGAAGAGTCATGGGGAGAAGAGCCAGTGAGGGTACAGTGTAGCAGCAATGAAACTTACAACTTTCCTCTAGTTCTTAAATGCTTCTCTCCCCACCTCCCCCCCCCCACCCCACTATCATGATCCCAATTCTATCTTAAAAATCTGGCTAGACCACAGGATGTACAATGGTACAGATAGGAACCGGAAACAGGGAATCCAGGGAAGATGATCCCTTCAGGAGTGGGGAGAGTGGCGATACTGGGATGCTGGAGGAAAAGTAGGGTAGAAAGGGGGAACTGATTACACAAGGGTCTACAAACAACCTCTTCTCTGGGGGATGGACAACAGAAAAGTGGGTGAAGAGAGACGTCAGTGTAAGATATGACAAAATAATAATTTATAAATTATCAAGGGATGATGAGGGAGGGGGGAATTGGGAAGGAGGAGGAAAAATGAGAAGCTGAAACCAAGAACTCAAGTAAAAACAAATGTTTTGAGAATGATGATGGCAACAAATGTACAAATGTGCTTGACACCATGGATGGATGAATGGAGGGGTTGTGAAAACAGTTGTATAAGCCCCCAATAAAATTATTTTTTAAGGTGAAAGTTTCTTAGACCAAAAGAACCTGATTTTGATTATCTCCAGGGGTTGGAGAGGAAAGGAAGGAGGAGGAGCAATAGGCTAATAGAAGAGAGATAGGCATTAACCTGGGGGGAGGGAAAGATATTATTATATAAAAGGAAGAGAGTAAAAAGTGAGGGGGGTACAAAGTAAGTTATTGGGAGGTTTGAGATGTTGTTTAAATCGCAATGATCCAAAATGGATCCTACATAATTCACAATAAAAAGTTAAGTTACAAAAAGAGAAAGAGCTGTGTTAAAGAGGTGGATAGGACCAATCAATGGACCCTCCATAGTAAAGATGTGGGTTTTTGCGTGATGGGAGGCCATGGAAAGGTTCTGAATAGACAAACGTCAGGTTTAAGCTAAATGCGGTTCTCTTTTAGAATAGTGAGATCCCTTTGGGGTGTGCTCCTGGGGTCAAGGCAGTTTGGGTGGTAGGTTTAAGCTTACATTGTTATGATATCACACTGAGGAAGCTCAGATGTTGGGTGGGGAGGGAAACAAGAAGAGATGTGGAACGTGGGTTGAATGCAGAGCTGGCTTAGAAGCCAAGATGGGTGGGAAGCAGAGAAGGGAGAAGGGAAGGGCAGGGCCTCACTGGTGCCCTCCAAAAAGGCCAAGAAGCAAGAGAATGTTCCCTCCTGCCGAGGGGAGCTTTCTAAGGAGCTCTGATGACATAGTGGGTCATACTCTGGGCTACCAATCACAAGGTTAGAAATTCAAACCTACCATGGGAGAAAGATTAAGCTGTCCAGTTCTATAAAGGTTTACAACGTGAGAAATCCAAGGAGGCAGTTCTACTCTGTCCTATAAGGTCATTATGAGTCAGAATTGATTTCATAGCACTGAGTTTGGTTTGAGAGTCTTCCTTTAGCTTGAGTTATTGGTCCTGATTACCAAAAAGAAATCACGTTGCTAGATACAATAATGCAATGGGACCTTTGTCTGGACCAGGGAGTTTCTGCAGCCCTTCTTCCTACTTTCTTGTTAAGGATAATGGAAAATTATAGTACCTCCCCCCTTCAAAAAAAAACAACCGGCAGGATGATTGAGTATTTAGACCTTTTAGAAATGATGCCTTGGGTCACTCCACCAGGTTAAAAAAATCCACAGCAGCTACACATAGAACTGAGGGTGGAGAAGGAATAGATACTTAAAGAAGAAGCCATAGATTTAAACTTTGATATGACCTCATGACCCATTACTGAAACAAAGACTAAAGTAGCTTCACATATTTTCACTATATACATGTGTTTATTAGTATATACTAATGGGGCCCCAGTGGCATAGTGGTTTGCAGTTGAACTCACCAGTCACACTGAGGAAGATCAGGCTTTCTGCTCTCATAAATAAGTGCAGACTCAAATATCCAAAGGGGAAGTTCTATGCTGTCCTAGAGGGTCACTGAGTCAGAATGAACTCTGGCAGTGATTTTAAGGAGAAGTGATCAATAGTAGCCAAAAGAGGACTTTGTTTCTTAGTAATCTGCTTCTCGAAGATAACTCCCTATAGAGTAGTTCTACAAGATGTTTCAGGTTAATTTTATAATTTACTCTTTAGGCAACACAATATTTAGTGGACTTATGATTGAATTTGATATGATCCAGCCTATGTTAGATAAATATTGGGAATGAGTCTTTCCATTTTAGAGACAAGTATGGAATTCTTTGTTGTAAAAGAAAATAGATATGATTAGTTAGATACAAATCTAAAGTTCTCTTAATGGGACGATATGTATACACCAAAACTGCCATTGAGTTGATTCCAACTCATAGCGCCCCCCCTGTGGTTTTCTGAGACTATAACTGCTTACATGAATAGAAAGCCCAGTCTTTCTCCCTCAGCACTGCTGGTGCTTTCAAACAGCCATGTGGATCGCAGCCCAGCACAAAACCACTAAACCACCCAGGGCTCTTCCAACTATATAGAGAAGGATATATATGGAAAATGAGGTAGTCATTGCAAGTTAATGCAATGCAAGTTAATGACTTATCACTCAGCTCTAAGTTTATCCTTCAATATAAACTCTGAAATGAGTTTTGTGTTTTCATGTGGGAAACTGAGAATGGGAAGAGAATGTATTTTGAGTGAATTCTTTATTTTCCTGTATTAAGCCTGACAGACCGGGTTTCTGGGGTACAAGGAAGCCTTCACCCTTATGAGTTGTATGAGTCCCAATCACATTCTCATAATTAATACTGTTCCTCACTGCATTCTCCCATAACAGTACTACCTTAAGACTGTCTCTAAAGGCAACATGGCTGGTTGCCAACTAGCTAGCAACATGGCAGACATGTGCTACTGCTCTCTGGGACCTGAAGACAGCCACTCCCTTAAGTGCCCCCGGCACTGGTGTTAGGTTACTTCTCCGATGTACCCAGGGACCTTTAGGGTTGGAGTGCAGCCCTGTTACATATGTGGTTACCTGTAACTATGGGGGCTTGCATGCCCCTAGAGTGTATATAAGCCTTGGTTGGAAATATATTCTCTTTCTCTGCAGACCTGGCTTCTGAAGTTATGGCCACCCTGCAGGTGAGCCTTTGCCTGCCCTATGTTGTCTGATGTCTCTTTTTATCCTTCACCTCAATTACACAACTGCTCCTTGGACTCAGTTGATAGTGGGGACTGGTACCCCACATTAAGTGAGCGTGATGCTAAGCTTTCTCAATAGAATACTGAAAGGGCGCAAAAGTCACATTGGACCTCCTCTGGCTACAAAGCAAAAGAATTCAGTTCTCACCAGCCCACAGCCAATGGCAGGAGGCAGGGATAAGACATGCCTCTTTCCTCTATCTACTTATTCTGACAAGAACCATTCCTTCCATGACATCCTTCTTTTCTTCCATAATTCATTACAATTGACCACACAGAATTCAAAGACAAAACTCACAATTATGAGAAGTAAAGTTAACAGGTCACCACAAGTCAAGATCAGGAAACAGGAAGGATATAGTCATTGTCCCAGAGCAGGCTCTCTGCCAACAGGCTCTCCCTCTGGTCCTCAGTCTCTCAACCATGTGGTCCCCTCTGTGGGTAGGAAGGCCACTCACTACTCGCAGTCTCATAGTCTTCATGTTGTAACTCTCTTCTGTCTCATTGGCCCCTTAGCTCAGCCTGGCTCCTTTGTCCTGTCCCACGGTCTCCATGCCACAGCCTCTGATCTACCAGATGCCTACCTGGTACTACAGATAGGAATAATGAATATAGTCAATGAATATAGCTCTTTTTTTGTGTGTGGCATGACTGCCCTGGTGGGAGTAGGAAGCCCAGTCTTGCTCCTGGAGAGCTGCTGCTGGATTTGAACTGTCAACCCCATGGGCTACAATCCCGCACACAACCACTACGCCACCAGGGCTCAGCCCTGTATATAGCTCTCCTTAATGGTCCCAGGAGATGCCGCATTCTTATACATAGAGAGATGGTTTTGAAGGAGATGTGGTTTTTGTCTTTCTGTAAACCACATCCTCAAAGAAACAAAGGATGGTGACTTGGTTCACACCTTCTAGTAAGTTGGACACTCAGCAGCTATCATATCGAATCTTGAAAATGCTTTTCAAAACAGGATTGTAATCACAGGCATAAAAGCTAGTATTTGTATCACCTAAAGGACTATGGCTAGAAGGGCCATATGAACGGACTACCTGTCAAGGGCACTTGGAGAATAACCTTGTAAGATGAAGGGACTTTACTGCATTCTCCAGTTACAAAATTGTGAATCAGCAATGTGGATATAATATAATATCAACTGTGCTCTCTGCCAGTTACCCAGCCAGAATGTGATGTCCCTCATCAATCTCATAGCGCCCGCATGGCAGTGATCACTTTCCCACCATATTCTCAATACAAACACCCTGCATAGGAGTCCAGTTCACTCTGTTCTTTCATTTTCTTCCAATAGGATTATCTCCCACAATCCTCTTGCTGCCAGAGTCTTCCTGACAAGGAGATATGCAGACACTCACCCCTCCATCCATCCCCACAGCACACTCAAATGTCAGCTACCACCTACCTGTTCCTCACCTGCTTGTTTTCTGTTTGCACTAGAACTGCAGCCCAGCACTGATCTGGTGCAGAGGCAGTGAATTATCTAGAGGGGCTCCTTTAGCCAAAGTATCTTGAACTACCACCCAAAAGTCTTTTCCTGAATAGATCTGGATTAAGAGGTTGAGGAAGACATTGATTGGGTTCACCAGTGAGTAATCATTAACATTGTGATGGCCATCATGCTGGGTATAAAATAAGCCCTCTGAGAATCTCATTACCAGAAGAGCTAAGAATGAATTGAGGCCTTGGTCTCTAAAGATGCCTGTGCAGGGAACTTCTCTGATCCAGAAGCTAGCAGAGGAGCAACAGCAGAACCAGGATTCAGAACATGAGAGTGGTGGACTTCCTAGCCCACAGTGCAAATAAAGGCTAGGTGTTGGGCTGAGCCCCGGTGGCGTAGTGGTTGTGCGCGGGACTTGGCCCACTGGGATGGAGGTTCAATTCAGCTTCACCAGAGCAAAGGCTGGGCCTCCTACTTTCACCATCAGAGGGCAGTGATGTCCAAAAAAAAAAAGGCTAGGTGTTTTGGGAAAGGAGGCTGACTTGTGGGTTGGAGTGCTTTGGCACTCTATTTGGCAGAGGTGAACTTGCTGACCCACAGAGGTGGGCCTGTGTGACTTCAAGTTCTAATTTATTGTAGTTGAGTGCTTCTGGACACTTAATTCAGGGACATGAGTTTACTGACCCATAAAACTTATGCTGAATGTTTTTGTTTTGAGTCAAGCAGCTTAAGTGGCTTACACTTTGGCCACTTATTAACAATCCAGAAAGAACTTTCTAACAAGTACTTACTGAGAGCAACTGTATCCTTAGCATTTCTCACCTGCACTACAGCCTGTTAACTTCCTTAATAAACCCTTTAATCATAAATATTGTCTCTGAATTCTGTATGGCCACTGAAACTCAGTAGCTGGAAAAGTAAATAGTATTATAAGGACACAGCCTGCTTTGCCATTCAAGAGTAATTCACCACTCACTTAATGTGCTATAAACCTCAGCCTTGGGGTCAGAATCCATGAGAGGTCTAAATAGGGGTTTTGGGGAAGGGGCCAAAATCAGTCCATCTTCGGTATTTTCTCTCAGCCCTAAGGTGTCATAAACAGTTGTCTTATATTCTAAATGCACCTCCACATAACAATTCTTTATGTTATAGTGCCTCTCTTTGATTTATCGTGTGGTTTCATCTTTTGATTGGTTCTAGATACTAAGCTCTGCCTAGTCAGAGAATTTATATAGTCCAGCAGAGAAATGAGTATCTAAAATAGAAATTTCGGTAAAAATCAGTAAAATGGGAGCACATAACACATTCACTCAGATTTACAAGGGTCATATGAGATTTTCCAAACAAGTTACACCTAAACTTATCTGCTGACATCAAATCAATTCCAGCTCATAGCAATGCTATATACAGAAGAGTATAATTGCTCCATGGAGTTTTCAAGGCTGTAGGTCATTACAGAAGCAGACTACATCATTTGCCCACAGAGCAGCTGGTAGGATCAAATTGGAGAGCTGCGTAATATTTATTTAGCTACTACTCCTTTTCCTAAGCTTATATTTGAAGACAAATTAAAAATCAAACATATAAATTGGGAAAGTTTTCTAAGGAAAGAAAATACCATGAACAAAAACTTGAGAGTAAGGTACCACATTTAGGATCCTGAAAAAGGGGCTGAGCCCCGGTGGCATAAGTGATTGAGTATGGGACTGCAGCCCGCAGGCTTGGCAGTTCAAATCCAGGAGCGGCACTGGGTGGCGCCCACGACCACCAGAGGCAGTGATGCACCCCCCCCACCCCCCAAAAAAGATCCTGAAAAAAGTTCAGAATGATTGAAACACAGAATTCAAATGTCCTATGCTTTAATGTCCTTTGAGCTAATGCTAGATATACTAATTAGAGAGACATTATGCAGTTACTTATTATGATTAGATATTTGAACCTGATCTTAACAGAAACGGTGATAAAAATCTATATATATAATAAGATGAGGGCTGAGCCCCGGTGGTGTAGTGGTTGTGCACAGGACTGCGGCCCACTGGGATGGAGGTTCGATTCCAGCTCCACGGAGCAAAGGTTGGGCCTCCTACTCCCACCACCTGAGGGCAGTGATGCCCAAAAAAAATAATAATAAGATGACATGACCAAGAAACAATCAATAAGTCTATTGCATTTCTGTATACCAGATATAAGCATGTGATAAATATGGTATTTTAAGACTAATAGCCACAAAAATTATAAGGTACATAACAATAAATCTAATCTAAATGTATGAAACTTCAATATAGCTAACTATAAAACTTTATGAAAAAACATTGAATAAGACTTAAGTAAATGTGGAGGTATTGTTCACAGTAGAAAGCTTCGCTATTTCAAACATCCTTAGAAGGACCGACTGACTCAATACAAGTACAATGTCATTCGATCTTCATGTGTTTTTGTTTGTGTGTGTACATAGGTGTGTAAAAGCGAGAGAGAAAGAAAAACTTAATAAGACACTCAGTACTCAACATCGAAAGGCAGCACACAAGAAGATCAATACTATTTTAAAAAAGAACAAGGTGGCCAGTGCTGTATATTAATAGCAGACAAAATAATTTTAAAGGAAGAGCTTTCTTTTTCTTATGCTTTAATGTCTGAATGGTCTAAAAGATATATACCTTTTTTTTGTTTGTTTTTTTTTAAGGCATCACTGCCCTCTGATGGTGGGAGGAGGCCCAGCCTTTGTTCCTGTGGAGCCACTGCTGGAATTGAACCTCCATCCCAGTGGGCCGCAGTCCTGCGCACAACCACTACGCCACCAGAGCTCAGCCCAAAAGATTTACACTTTTTTTTTTATTAGGCATCACTGCCCTCTGGTGGTGGGAGTAGGAAGCCCAGCCTTTGCTCCTGTGAGCTGGAATTGATCATCCATCCCAGTGGGCCGCAGTCCCGCGCACAACCACTACGCCACCGGGGCTCAGCCCCAAGATATACACTTTTTAACAAATAGTACAAACTATGAAAATTTACTAATTTAGCCCCTAATTATCAATGAGTAAATTTATTTATTTATCTTTCCACCACCCAAAGTATCAGTTACAAAGTACTTCATATAAATCTAAACATTTAATTTATACTTTACAAAACCTTAAGTTATTACAACATGCCATCCATGTCAATCTTCTGGTACATTTACCTGAATATCCCACTTGAGGTGTCCAATTTCTCTGACCTGACCTTTGCGCATTTCCAGCAGTCAGTGGAGTTTTTAGTATTTGAGGATAATATGGATCTCGGGTAGAAGATGAGCTTGTAACAAAAGTAAAATTTGGTGCAAATGTACTTTCTGCATACGCTCTTCTATTTCCAAAGGATGAACCTAAATTAGAAAATTTAAGTGTCAATTCTTAAAGATTTAATTTTAAGTAATTATGTATTAATCTCTATAATTTATATTATCTTTATTTTAAATAAAACTTCACTCTGCTCTTACTAGAATAGCAAAGTATGACAAATTTAGTATTATTAATAAATAACCTTATACTAAAATACTAAGGATGGAAAGCAAATGTTTTGAGAATGCTGAGGACAACAATATAAAAATATGCTTGATGCATATATATATATATATATATGGATTGTGATAAGTGTCTTACATGCCAAAAAAAAAAAGTCTTACAAGCCCCTGAATAAAATGATTTGAAAAAAAGAAAAAAAACAATCCACTGATTAACTTAAAAGGGATTTGAGGATAAGTATATCAACTACTGTATTTGTAACTCTACATAAACTCATTCTCCTTGTAAGCAAAACAAACAAATAAATAAAATGCAAAGGAAGCTTGCTCTTGGACAAAGAGTAGCAACAGTCAGTGAGTGGTAGAAATGATTAAGTAAAAGTACTGAACAGAAGTTTTCAAAGAGTGGATTGACAAACTAAATTATTATGATGAAAGGTACAAATGCCTAGGGTTAGAAAAGAGGGGAGAACAGATTTGGTATTTCTCAAACTCAAAGTACTGAAGAAAAAATTCAAGCTTTGAGTTGTAATATTGAAGGATTCTATGGGAAAACACTGGACAACTCTCTCAATGAAATTATCTCCTCTGATGCAATTTAATAGTAAAGAGTTTTAAATTAGATTCACTTTTAATCAGTTCCTTATCTAGTGCTTACCTATTGCTTACCTATAGCACTACCTATCTAGTGCTTACCTTATTTTAAAGCTTTATCATAATACTTGAAAGACTATACCTAAGTAGCGGGAGCATACAGATGTGTGTATATACATTATATATATATATATAAAATTTGACAAAGGATATTTGCATGTGTGTATTTACCTTTGTGGCAAATACAGCCATCAATATGGTTGAGCATACAAAGGGAAAAAATATATAAACTTCTTAGCCATAAGCAAATACCTTGAGGGAGTGAGTCACTGGTTCTAGCCTAACTGGCTTAACATAGTTCACAGAGAGCAAGTTCTACATGGAGTAATCAGCATAGGGGCCACCATACCTGGTCTCCTCTACCTTACCTTATCGTCGTGAGACAAAGGGAAGACATGCCCCTACCCTCTATCCTTCTTTACACTACTCTGACACCAACCATTCCTCCCACAGCATTCTACATCTATGTTAGGTTTCATAATTTAGTGCAGTGATACCTTGGTCTCTGCCTCTATGGACCAGGAAGCCTGCCTATTACTTTGCCTCAATGTCATAGTCTTGGAACTGTTCCTCTGTTCTGTCTCATAGTCCCCTTGCCTCAGGCTCTGATCTCAGCCTGGCTTCTTTGCTGTCCCATGGTCTCTGTGTGACAATCTCTGATGTCTCTAGTCTCTGCCTCCACCACTTCAGAGATTTGGAAATCCTATTCCTATGTGCAGGGTTTTCTCCCTGCTTCTTCACTGACTCATACAATGAGGCATGAATTTGAGGTGTGGTGTTTGCCTTTCCGCAGACCATATCCCCAAGAAATCAGACAGTGACAGGGGATGAGGGTGGAGGAGCGTTTTCCCACCCTCTACTACTGAAATTGTAACCTAATTCCATCTTAATGCAATCTATAGCATAGTGGGGGAAATATGAGGCTTTTTAGTTCTGTAAAGTTATAGTCTCAGAGGGCTGGTGTTTCTGTCTGCAGTTTTTCTTAAGAATACTCTGCAGTCTTTCTTCTATTTTCTTTCCTTATAACTGACATTCTTTATCTTAGAGGATGAATTTTTTCAGTTTCACTCCCTACTTTACTTTAAAATATATCAAATTTTGGGCTGAGCCCCGGTGGCGTAGTGGTTGTGCATGGGACTGCGGCCCACTGGGATGTAGGTTCAATTCCTGCTCACAGGAGCAAAGGCTGGGCCTCCGACTCCCACCACCAGGGCAGTGATGCCTAAAATAAAAAATATATATGTGTATATATATATACATATATATATCAAATTTTGTAAAGACATAGATATAGTTGTCATTTGAAGCTTATTTGTAAAGGTTTTAGCCCATGTTCAACTCTGAAACATGAGGGGGTACCCCAGAAAACTGGAAAAAAGCTCCCCTGGGTAATCTTAATTGTACAAATTAATCTACACATGTGTGCTAAGATTAATGAGGTAAAACAAATGCCATAATAGCAAGGGGAGGAAATATTAAAGAATTAGAGGATAGCTATGCCTTTCATCAGTCCTATATGACATCATAGAATTATCCCTTCTGTACAACACTTCTGTGAGGGAGTACCCAATTATCATACAGTGGGTTTGGGATCTTTACTTTCTCCTCACTCCTTCACATTAATTTGATTGCTTTTTAATTTTTAATACCTCTTCTCGACACCTCATTATCACACAAACTTGTGTGCTTCTTCCATATGGGCTTTGTTGCCTCCCTGCTAGATGGCCATGAGTTAAAGGCAAGCCTTTTAAGACCCCAAATGCTGTATCTCTTAATAGCCTGACATCATCAGCTTTCTTCACTTTTCTTATGCACCCATTTTGTCTTTAGTGATTGAGTCTGGAAGATGAGGACTGTACAGAGCCACATTATTAGAACAAAACTCTTCTTGCGCTTAGGTAAGATTTAAGTAGGACCCAAAGTCTATTTGCTTTCCTGTATTTTACATACAAGGGGATATCCCCCCAAAACAAAATTATACTAGGCACAAATACAACCAGTGATGTTGCCTGGGAAGGTTTTCTCTCATCAAAGTGAATTTTTTCATAAAAGTGGCTCCCACAAAAAAGTTGTTTTTTGTGATGGCCAATTTAAGACAAGAGCATATATGGATGTGAAATTTTGTTTCCTGCTCTGGAAAAATGGCACTAAAACTGTGGTGATGTTGATCACAGCTTACAAGAACTGCACTATAGGAAAAACTCAAGTGTACAAGTGGTCTCCTTGTTTCAATAAAGGTAAAATGCAGATAGATGAAAAGCATAGGGCTGAGCCCCAGTGGTGTAGTGGTTGTGCGCGGGACTGCGGCCCATTGGGACGGAGGTTCAATTCCAGCAGTGGAGCTAGGCCTCCTACTCCCACCACCAGAGAGCAGTGATGCCCACAAAAAAAAAAAAAAAAGCTGAAAAGCATCATTCTAGACATTTATGAACTTCCCTGGTCAAAAATGTCAACGTGTAGTACATTTGGAGTTCATTCTACCAGGTCTGTTAATCAAGCTTTGTATTTAGAGGCTCTGAAAAGATTGTACAACAGTGTGTAATAAAAAATACCTAATTTGTGGCAAATGGAGCAGTGGTTTTGTGGAGACG
Organism: Nesogale talazaci; assembly: GCA_004026705.1. Classification (NCBI taxonomy): domain Eukaryota; kingdom Metazoa; phylum Chordata; class Mammalia; order Afrosoricida; family Tenrecidae; genus Nesogale; species Nesogale talazaci. The sequence continues at coordinate 19,932 of PVJH01024093.1, forward strand.
ATGTACCTGCTCACATAGCCAGTTTTGGGCAAAAAGCAGATTATCTTTTCTCACGCCCTTTACTCATTTGATTTTGTTCAATGGACTTGTTTCTGTGAATGCAGCGAGGCATGTAAGGACAGAAATTTTACAACATACAAGAGATGAAGAAAAAACTGAGGGAGGTGCTGTTAACTCTCCAAAGAATCAAAAATGTTTCCAAGAATGGAATCGCAAAACAAACAGAAAAAAGAATAGAACTGCAGATTTGACAAATATATCAAATATCATGGAGAGTACTTTGAAGGTGATAAGGTTGTTTGTAAACAAAATTTAAATTCATCTTTGACATTTTTTTCCTTTTTTGGGGGGGTCCCCCACATATGTTGGAATCAACTGACAGCAATTGGTAAACTGCTTAGTCATCTTCCGTACTGAACGATAATATGGTCCTTGAAGACATAGGTTATTATTGCCAACTTCCAAGAAAAGTATGACACTTTATGAATCTTTGATCCCTTTAAAATGGAGATAGAAAATCTACTTTGCATAATCATTGTGAGGATCAGAGCTACTCTATGCACAGATGCTCATTAAATCAGCATTTTTTTAAATGATGAAAATAAGTAGATGAAAAGGCATTTCTTCAAAAGAGAGATGATATTGCTGCTATAGAACAAAAGCCCTGGTCACATAAGGAGTTGGACTGCTAAATGCAAGATCAGTTCGAAACCACAAGCTGCCCCCCCGGTTCACAATGAGGCTTTCTACTCTGGCAGAGTTAACCTTGGAACCCACAGGAACAGTTCTACCGTGTCCTATAGCTTCGTCATGAGTCACACCTGACTGCATGGCCATGAGCATGCCTTTTAAATAGAGGAACAAGATTAGATTTTGTAGAGAACAAAATTAGTGCACGTTGCTGTAGGGGAACAAGTAGGTCAGTGAGGAGGAAATAGGGTGGATGTTAAAAAGTGATGGGAGGTAAGACTAAAAAATTAGAAACATCCCAAATGGCTGTGGCTCTCCAGCTGAAGTTTGCTGATCATCACTCACCTTCTTAGTTCCTGTAGGCCTACTGATACAAAGCCACTGGTTCAGTTTAAGTATCACAGGGCACACACAATAAGATTTGTATCTTACATACTACTCTGGTGATATTGTAAATAACTGGAGAATATTCAGGTATGTCATACAACCTAGATGTTTAATATTTGGTGGTCTGAAATAGAACCAATAGAAAGGAGTGCATAGATAAAAGCAATGGAAAATGAAGGCTCAGGGTAGGGAATGGATGCCAAGGATTTGAAAACTAAAAAGGGTAAACATACCAGTTCTCTAGAAGGTAGGAGAAAAACAAGGGCGTCCAAGTAGTAATGTTCAACAGTAGTCAAAAACACCAAATATTGATGGTAAGGCCAAGTGAAATGGAAAGAAATGACCCAGATTCAGTGTTTGCTACCTAATCATTCAGTCTCAATCCTGTGTGACATAATGGTAATGATTTTGCAAGGGGAAGAGTGACAGAATAAAAAAAAGAGCTGATTAAAATTAAATATTACATTTTAATACTAAATCTATGTCCATTATTCACTTCAATCGATGACATGTTCAACTTGATCTGTTCTCAAACTACTCTAGAAGGGACTTGGTGACTTGAGTTCAGCAGTCAAGGGGCTTTTTTAAAAATCATTTTATTGGGAGTTCATACAACTCTGATCACAACCCATACATCCACTGTCAAGCACATTTTTACATTTGTTGCCATCATTCTTAAAACATTTGCATTCTAGTTGAGCCCTTGGTATAAGTTCATTTCTCTTCTCCCTCCCTTAGGAACCCTTGAAAATTGGTAATTATCTTGTCATGTATATTGTCCAATGTCTCCCTTCACCCACTTTTCTCTTGTCCGACCCCCAGGGAGGGGTTATATGTAGATCCTTGTGAGCACCTTTCCCTTCCCTTCCTGGCGTCTCTACTCTCATTATTGACCCTGCAGGGTGATTTGTCCTGGATTCCCTACCCGGATTTGTCAGGTAGAACTGGGATCATGATAGTGGGAGGGAGGGTTCGTGAAAGAACCAGACTGAGGGCTGAGGCCCGGGTAGCGTAGTGGTTGTGCGCGGGACTGCGGCCCACTGGGTTGGAGGTTCAAAACTGGGCCTCCTACTCCCACCACCAGAGGGCAGTGGTGTCCAAAAAAAAAAGGACTAGACTGACACTGTATGTTCCATGGGTGCCGTACTACATCCTGACGGGCTCGTCTGTCTCCTCCCCGCGACTCTTCCGTGCGGGGATGTCGTTGAGGCTCACTATTCCCACCACCGCATGAACAAATTCTGTCATTTGTCACTGCCTGCTGGGAGAGACTCAGAAATGGCGTTCTACCCAGCTTGGCGGTTTGGGGCTTCAGGGATGATATCCCGGATGTAACTTCCTCCCTTCAAGTGCAGGCCTCCCTAACAGCGTCGTCACAGAACCATCTGGAGCGGCGAAGCCTGGTCCTCCAACCCCGCCACAGGGGAAACGTTCCCCCGACCCCCCCCCCCCCAAAAGTGCAGGTCACCAGCCCCGGGGAGGGCCTGCCGCCCCCAGTGTCTTGCCTGGCGCCGGCCGGGAGGCGGGCTGCGTGCTGCTACTGCTCCGGTCGCCTGCCGCTCCTGAAGTGCCCGGAGGAGAGCGCGCAGGGTCCGCCTGGGCGGACGGGCTGCTCGGAAGCGTTTCCTGGAGTCCGAAATTGTAGCGAGGCCCCTGCGGCCAAGTCTCTACTAAAGAGTGAGACGCCTGCGGCGCAGGTTCGGGGGACCCCTCAGCTCTCATCATCTCCCCACTCCCACAGCACAGGGGCTTCCGGGCGCCCCCTAGCGCGGCCACGCGCTGCTGAGGAAGGTGGGAGGCGGTGCGCCTGCGCACGGCGGGCCAGGAGCGCAAGCGCACTGCAAAGCACCGTCCTTCCCATGTCAATCGAACGTGGTGCTCCTGCGGCCAGCTCCAGCCTAGCCCATCACCGACTGTCCAAGCAATCATGGAGTCGATGGTGGGGAGGAGGGCCCCTTCTGCTCAAGTCCTATCAGAGGCTAGTGGGTTAGAGTTGCCTGCAGTCCAACATAACCTCTCAGCCACCAGGGTTCCCTCAACCTACAAGGGCCTTAATTTCTCAGGGTTCATTAATGAATATCCCACTTTTCTCAGCACCGTGGTGCCTATCGAGTTTTGCATTTATTATTTAATTGAATCCCACAATACATTAGCTTCTTAAATGTAGCTGTCAATCATTACATGCCAATTGCCTACGAGAATATAATTGTGACTCAATGAGGCTATTTGCTTCTCGAGTACTTTCTCAGAAAACCCCTATTTGGACTGGCTCAGAACCCACTCAACATCGATAGGTTCTATTATCTATAGATGGGTATGGATGAATTACAAGGCCCAAAGAAAACATGGCCCTACAGGGCAGGCTCTTTGGATCTCCAAGACTTCAAAAATCTATGGAAGAGGCTTCAGCTTTCTCCAGGGGAATGACAGGCAGGTTAGCAGCTGAACTCATTATGGCAAAAGTAGGATGTTAAGTGCTGTTGAGTCAATTGCGATCATTACACATTGGGCTGTTTCATCAGCAGTTACAAACCACCAGTCACTTCAAGGGAGTCTTTCGTCTCGTTCCAAGTGTTTGCAGCTCAAATACACTGGGCAGTTCCTACAGCAGTGGTTCTCAGTCTTTCTAATGCTGTGACCCTTCAATAGTTTCTCATGTTGTGATAACCCACAACCAGAGATTTCTCTTGCTCCATCACTGTAATCTTGCTATAAATCAGATGAGCCCTGTTAAAGGGTCTTTCAACCCCCAAAGGGCTCATGCCCCTTTTTGGGTCCTGCTGAGTCAATTTAGCAGTGACAGTAACATAGTGCCCATCCTACATTCGGAGACAAATTAACCAGTTAGCCCACTATATACATACATACAGGTTTGTTTTTTGACTCATCTGTAATACTTGTACATTAGATAATCTGCAGTCAGCCGTTTGAAACCAGCTGCTCTGCAGAATGGGCTTTGTACTCCTAGTTATAAACTTGGTTGGCAGCGTTTTGTGAGGACAAACAGGAACACATTATTGAACAAGAGAACCCATGTGTCATTTACGGAGTACTCCATCCTTGCCATACACAAAACTGTGGCTGAAGGAAAATACCTTCAAGTGTAAGCACCATTCCTAGCTTGAAGAACATTGGAAGGGCTTTACTAGTTAATCTGAGAATTTAACTTTGTGCCACATTAAAGCCATAATGAGTACAGTGGGTTACATATTGGGTTATAAGGTCATGTCAAACTCCCCAGGTGCTCTTGGGAAGACGAGGACCTCTTCTCGAGCAGGCTTCTAACTAGGGCCAGAGGACCACAGGGCCACATACAGTCGTTCGTTTTTGGGTTTTTTTGCCGCTGCTATCCTTAAGTTTATCCTCCAGAGTCTACAGTGAATTCGTTCATTTTTTTAAAAAAACCTATAGTCTGGCCCTGTTTAAAGTTTGAGAACCCCTGTACTAGAGAAATCCTATGGATCAAGTAATTCTAGGTTCAAGTGTTAAGTCAATTTACTCAAAGAAGTCGGTTTTGGTACCCCAAACCAGCATTACCAATACCTCAGGGATGATGACAAGGTACTTTACATATTGCTGCTGTAAAGACTGGGTTCACAAACTGGATATAGGTGAATACTTTACTATACAGCAAAACTTGTTGTTATTAACTAGAAGTTAATAACTTGTCCAGATCTCCCAAATTTTATACTGGACACCGACAAGGTGCTATTGCTACTGATGGGAAATCTTTTGCTTGACAAGTTTGCACCTGACCCATCTTAACTTTAAGCTTTTACTTTTGACTAACACTATTAACTTTATTACCCAATTGTTTAGTCTCAAGTCTGTCAAAAGATTTCCTCTTGAGGGTGAAGTCAAAACTTCCTTTGGTGAAATAGTGGTCATTTTGACAATACTAAAAATCCACTAGCTTTAAGTATAGTTCACATTACAATCCGTAAATTACCATTCACCTATTTTGTGATCAACTCAGAAGTAACCACCACTACATCCAAATCTCTAAAGTATTCCCAACTTGTGTAATTTTAAATAATTCACTCCAACCATTCAATTATGTGCAATTTTTAATAGTTCGCTGTGCAGTCAAATCATTATCAGGCAACATTCATGACACACGCCAGTGTCTACAGTATATGAAATATATAAAGAATCAGACATAAAGTGCTTTTAAACTCTCAAACTATTAGATACACAAGAAAATACTACCAAATTAAAAAATCTCTGAAATAATGTTGGCAAGAATTAAAGCAAATTCTACTCAAAACAGTGCTAATCAGGAAATTAAGTTAAATGTAAGTGAAAAGATCTGTATTTTACAGTAATTACATAATTAAATACATATATAAAATATCTACAAATGTGTTATTTTTCAAGTCTGATGAGCTCTCAAATAACAAATGCTATAATACCAAACTAAACCGACCCTCTTTGCCACTAGGGGTTCTAGCTCACAAGCTCAGGCTGAACATTCACCCCCCGAAGAACTTCTTCAGGCATACAAAACACAGGATTGACAGGCTTAACCTGTTCTTCTCCCAAAAGTGATAGTCCAGCAATTCCAAATAATGTATGAAAAGGATCTACCTATTAAAAAGAAAAAAGGAAAGTGGTTTAGGTGGTTTATATGCACTAGCAGAAAATGATAATGTCCCTACTACTGAATGGTAAAATGCCATTGTTGCCTATATTTAGGCATTCCCCAAATAACCTCTAAATTCCCACCACAGCATTCATTACAGTAATTAAACTGGTCTACCACAAAGACAGTAACTGCATAAATGAACCTACCCACTACTTTCCTTAACTTGGTATAGAAATTTGCCAAACTACGCCTCAAGTCCTTCATAACTGACCAGGTGACCTGAAACTCAGTGACTTTAGTCTCTTCACAATTTATGTTCATGCTTCAACCATTTCCAAAGTAAAGCAAAGAAATGCTTAGAATGCAACTCATGTGTTAAGTCTAGTCATGTCTAAAAGCACAAGCACAAAAATTAGGGCACGCATGAATATCCTTGTACTTACCATATCTCCTGGCCTGTCTGCAAATCCCCCAGTTTCTTCATCTTGACATGCTAAAATGAAACTACGTAATTTCTCTCTGTCAATCCAATGAAGCCTTCCAATTATCTTCAGGGAAGCCAACACCCACCAGGAGTAGCAGACATCTGGTAACTAAGAAAAGGTAGGATGAGTCGTCGCAATTTTTGTTCTCTTCAATGTATATACATTCATCATTGTGAGAAACGTTTTTCAAGTCAATTGCCTCAAACTAAGAAATAATCGGTAGGTTTACAGTGCTACAATCTGTTAGAATTAAAGATGACCAGGAAACTAGATCAACCACAATCCCACAGGTACCCATACTAAAAATTAGATTACAAAGTAATTAATCTTTCTTTTTAACAAGTGACATGAAAGAATGATAGCAAAATTTGCCTAACAAACCTCCAAACCCAGATTATTTTCTGATTTTTTATGGCTGCTTTTGTTCTCACTACACAATTATTTGGGACACAGAGAAAATATTTACTATTTGGCTCTTTATAAGTACCTGATTCAAATACCACATAACGTAGGTAGGAAAATTAAGCATTAGTGACCGAGGCGATATTTTCCATTCTTCTAGACCCACCATTGAAAAATTACAAGGACATACATAAAAACTGACTTAAACTTTAACTTTAAATATGCAAGGCAAAGAATGGTATTCAAGGTCTTAAGGTTGTTAGAATAGGATTTTATAACAAATACCTTCTCTGGCCTTCCATTGAGTCCACCTGATGGTAACTGCCGTTCACAAAGCCACCAACCAAGTAAGTCACAGTTTACTTGATGCAACTGATTAGTAATAGCAAGGAATCCTGTGCAACAATAGATCTAAAATTACAGACATAAACATTTATGAAAATCACTTTTTTGATCGAGCAATTGAACATGCAAAATTTGATCTCCTCACACCACCTAGCTGCTTGAACAGTGGGTTAAGCACTGAACTGGCTAACCTAAAAATAGGCAATTCAAAGCCACTAGCTGTTAAAAGTTAAAATTTTACAGCAACTCTACCCTTCTTCAGCACCATTACTTAAATGGAAATCTAATCTAGGATTTTTAATTTTTACTTGCATAATTTCTTGGACACATCTACATGTTATTTGATATGTTCAAATTCGTCAAAATATTTCACGCTAACTCATTTCTCTAGCCCACCAAGTGCTATTTTTATTAGCTTAAGTAGCAGAGCCAATTAAAAATTAATGGGTAATATAACATAACTCTTGGTGATATAACCTATTTCTCATGTTTGCCTGGCCAGAAAATCCCACTAAGAGGGAAGTTTCTAAAAATGATTTTAATTTGTAGTAACAATTACCTGCCCAGCATGAGATTCAGAACCTGGTCTGCAACCAAAGCCACCATCAAAGTTCATACATGACAAAACGAATTCAATTGCCTTTTCCATGTTAATAGCATCTAGCTTCCCCTACAAACAGAGAAGAGACCCATTAAAGTCCACCATACCCATCCAATATTTAAACCCAACAATATAGGATTGTAAACTTACCAATAAAGCCAATGTTGCCACCGCACAGAAAGAAAATCTTGTGTCAATTTCTCCTAAAAGGATCAAATTAAAGTAAAACACATATTCAGTCATCCTTAACTAAAACTTCACTTAAGATTGTGCTATCAAAAAAAAAAAAAAGACTGCTATCTTTAGGTCTCAGAGTAATTCTAGAGCTAAAACAGTAATCATCAAGTTTGGTTTCAGAATACATGCCAACTCATCACTGACCAAAAAACACACACAGCAGCTTGATATAAGTGAAATACAAAAATCTGTACAATGACTGATTATCTAAGGTTTCCTCGACAGTTCAAGATTAACTCTTAATGAGAAAAGTCAAGTGATTTTCTAAGAACTGGACAATGGATTTGTCACCAACAGAAAACTAGTTTAAGTTTCATTAGACGAAGACTAGTGAAATTTTCTTTTTCTTTTTCTTTTTTTTGTTTGAGCATCACTGCCCTGGTGGTGGGAGTAGGAGGCCTAGCCTTTGCTCCTGGGAGCCAGAATTGAACCTCCATCCCAGTGGGCCTACTGAAATTTTCTATCATTAAACTTACCCTATTTTTATAAAAGCAGATTTTCTTTTCATTGGGGGGCATCACTGCCCTGGTGGGAGTAGGAAGCTCAGTCTTGCTCCTGGAGAGCTGCTGCTGGATTTGAACCGCCAACCCTGTGGGCCGCAGTCCCGCACACAACCACACCACCGGGACTCAGCCCCCAAAGTAATTTTCACATCCCATGAAGCAGCTGGTCTCTCCGGCCTGCACTACATACAACCCTAAAGCAGAGATTATCTACAATGATCAAGCAAAATTATGCTCGCTCCCTCCCTCCAATGAAATATTCAGCGAGTTTGTCAAGTTTTTTTCAATTCACTCATTTCCAGTATCCTTTAAAAAACTTCACAAAGCCGCCAAAATATTGGGAGTAAAACTTTACCTACCTTATCTTTTAGACTGGCCCCCTCTGTTGCAGTGTTCCCGATGCTGATATAACTACCACAGTGCATTGCTGGAACTTCCAGCAGAACTGTTAACTCCCGTTAGACCAGCTGCTTAGTGGGACCTGAAAAGATGAAAAACTTAAAAAAACTTCAATTTCCACTAATACATCTAGATAGCTTTGTTCCATCATCATCTTATAAGCTGATTACTAGCAAAGTTTCCAACCCTTTAGTTAAAAAAACAAAATCACTTGCCAACACCAAATTAGCACTTTATCCCAATCAGGTAATATTTTGCAAGCAACCCAAGACACAAAACACATTAATAAAACTTGACATTACCCCAAATATCTCCAGCAAAAGAACCATCTTCTTTCTGCAGACCCTGAACATATTCCACAACTTTATTTACATCAATGGCATTAAGACTATCATACAGAGTAAGAATCTGCAACAAAAACAGGCCACATTAGTTATTTTCTTCCCAATAGTAAAATTTGTTCTGCTCATCTGGCTAAACTACTTTTTAAGCTGTCTACCAAGCCTACTTTTGCTTACAAACAAATACTTTATACAACGCAATTTAAAAAGCATTAAATTTCTATAACAAGGATTCCAAGATATCAAATTTCTTAAGCATTTAATTCCACCTCGTAATTGTCATAGACTGAGATAAGATCCAAGGTCTCAGTGTAATTCTAGAGCTTGATGATACACATCAACTTTGAATTCAGTTAATACATGCCATAACATCATTGACCTTGTAAGTTGCAAACTTCATTTGCAAAGATTAACCTAAGTTTTTCTTTCCAAGACCTAGTTTGGATTTTCCCATTTTTAGGTCAGAGCACACAAGATCCAAGACTGATAGTTAATTTACCTGAATAGCACTAAGAGTATACAAAAGATGTGGGTCATGTCCAATACTGGCACTTATTCCACCAGATTCATGTTGACATGACTTAATAAACATCAGTATTTCTTCTCTGTTCATGCGATGGAGTTGTCCCATGAGATCCATTACCGTCAGACCCCAATAGATGCCACTCATTCGTAAGTACTCAGACATACAGTATTCCTAAAATAAACAATTACTTATTAAAAACAAAGTATGGTACCATATTGCTAAACTTTACTTATTTTATCTTAGCAGTGAAGTTGCAGCTGAAATTTGGCTCATTCCAACTGTGATTCATTCAGAATATATAAATTATCTGAGTTTGTGCTGATGATGTGTCTTTTAATGCAAAGTTGTAGCTTCCACCCAAAGCCAACAAAAAGTGTTGTTTGGGGGAAAATGAATGTCATATTTAACAGATCTGTACTTTGTACACAACTTACTGTTAGTCAATTACATACTTTCCTTCTGGAAAGCAAAGTGACTTAAGCTTTCATGACAAGTGTTATAAAAAATGGATGAGACATGAAAATATTTAGAAATTCTTGCCAATTAAAAGTGTAGTATCTAAGGGCTGAGCCCCGGGGTTGGAGGTTCAAATCCAGCAGCAAGACTGGGCCTCCTGCTCCCACCACCTGAGGGCAGTGATGTCCCCAAAACAAAACAAAACAAAACTATCTATCTTAGAGGGTTCAATCAGGTATGTTTATTAGCTCATAAATGAGTTTAAACAGGCTCTGTGGGAGTGAACAAGTTAGCCCCCATGCCCACCCTTAACTCCATTAACTATGCTACTGTGGACAATTAACTATAAAGTTGAAGGCTATACCTTAAAGGATTTTAAGTCTAGAACTTCAATAAATGCTCCTGGGATATTATGTCACTTGGTAGCACAGCTTATTACTCACTGCCACACAAACTCATATAAGGCATTACTATTTATTTTTACAGAAAAGCAATTCTTTTCAGTATAAAGTTTTTCTCCCATTGTGCTGACAGTGGTTTCATTTGGTTAGCAACCCAACTTTTTTTTTTTTCCGGCAATCCACTCATGCGCTACTCAAGGGACCCACTTGTGGTTAGCCAAGAATACTTCTCAGCATGGATTTTTCTCTATCAGAGATAACTGCACTTTCAATGTACTGGTAACTTTAAGGTCTCAGCATAACTCTAGAGCTAAGTGTTATTAACACATCAGCAGAAAATTCAGATAATACATGCCAACACATCATTGACCTTGAAAGTATTTCTTAACTACAGAACTGCGACCTCTTAGGTGGATAAAAATCCTCTTACATAGCGCCTGACTCTCACATAGCCAATGCTATGGAGTTCACTTTGAAAACCTGAGACCATTTGTCCAAGTTAGGCAAACAGTCTAAGAAACCCTAGGTATAATGCTGTTATTTCTATACTAATTATACAACACAACCCACTTCTAAAAAATAAGATAGTACATACATAATCATCTTTCTTCGAGCTGTAGGACAGTATATAATCCGCATGCTTCTCCAGCAACAGAGTGTCCGGTGCATCTGACTTGATAACAACATCCTTCTGTGGTGTGCCCTTTCAAAATATGCAACAATATCTTATAATCACCAATGCCGTGTTCTCCAGAGCCATCAATTCACACCCCTTTTTGTGGCCAACATTGTCAAAAAAAAACAACCCTAAAGCACTTAAGTCCAGTTTAAAGTCAAGATTATCCAGGTCTCAGAGTAATTCTAGAGCTGAAGAAGCAATAATCAACTTTAGATTCAGAATACATGCCAACTCATCATTGACCAAGAAATTGACTAAACTGTACCTGAGTCTTAACTGCCCTAATTCCCCTCACAAAGGTTTGGACGGATTTCCAAGCATTTCCTCTACTACAGCAACGCTACCCTCTTCCACCTAGAATTCTCTGCATCTTTAAAGGCAAATAGGCAATGCACAAACTGCTCGTTTCCATTCAACTACATTTCGGGGTTCACAGCTGCATGAAAAACCACCAAACGAGACGACTGAAACCTAGATTTCCTCAAAACCTCTAGTTTAAAGTTTTATACTAGATCTTCAGCAGAGTTGAGTGATATCGAGAAAGTCTTTTTAGCTTTAAAGAATTAAGAAATCGGCTGCTCAATCCTACAGGCGCCGCCCTATCGAGAAAACATTAAGTAAATTAGAATAAGGCACGGGCCCACGTGGTCAGCAGGAAACGCTGAGTAATGCTCCCACAGCCGAGCCCCACGGAATCCCCCAAAAGCGTAGGTTTTAGCCCAACTATCCTTCGAAACTTAATACACAGCCCCATGGCGGCTGAACGGCCCGACATTACCTCCACGACCTGCCTCAAAAGGAGCGCTCACACGCACAACCACACTCACCATGTCGGAAAAGGAAAAGAGGGAGCCAGGCTGACTTCTGGGCGGACTTAAACGCCCCGCGCCTGCGCACAAGCGCACATCAGGCCCCCTCCACGCCCTTCTTAGCTGACTACACCGCTGCCTGAAGGACAGCTAATTTCCGTTGTAGGACCCCACAGCACTGCTCATAGGTGCCCTCGCTGCCGGTGCCCAAGGAAGTGACGCCCACTGCTGGAGAGTTGGTCCCGGCGCTGTGAGATTAAAAAAAACAAAACATACTGTAGAACAGTGGTTCTCAAGCTGTGGGTCGCGACCCTTTGGGGGGGGGGGGTGAATGACCTTTTCATAGGACTCACCTAAATTTTTAACGATGTATAATGACATATTTCTGTGACATATTTCACTGTTTTAATTAAGATTCATCTGTAGCAATGAAAATACGTCCTGCATATCAAATATTGGCATGAAGATTTATAACAGTAGAATTGCAGTTATGTAGTAGCAACGAAAACCGTTGAGGGCTCACCACAACATGAGGAGCTGTTTTAAAAGGTCGCGGCATCAGGAAGTTCAAGAACCAGGGCTGTAGAACGAACATCCCTAGGGTTTGGGAGGCAAGAAATCTTTCATGGAAGGAAACTACCCCATTCCTTCTACAGAGTGTCTGGAGGTTTCAAACGTCTTTTGATTACCACCCCAATGCTCGAGAACACTGCCTGGTCTTGGCACAAGGGTCTCCATCTGGGGTCTCTAAGCGCCTCAGTTCTACCTCTTGGAACTCACCCCTCAGTGACTTCTTCTTCTGCCTGACTGCAGCTTCCTGGAGGCGGGTGCCCAGGGTGTGTGTTTGCCCAACTCTCCCCTGACCGCAGAGATAATGACCGGCTGCTCTGCAAAATCTGAGCTGTGTGTGCACTTCTTCCCCCCTTCCCTGCGCGCTTCCCCAACTGTACTACCCAACAAACGGTATGACACCCCCCCTCCCCATTTCTCCATACGGCGCGCTTTCATCTGCTCAAACCTCACGAGTTGATGAATCTGCCCGCAAGCTTCCCAATAAAGCCTGCTTTAAATTTCGGTTAATTGGCTCTCTGGTTCTGTGCGTGGCCGGAATCAACCTTACAAACACCTTTAGTCTATCATCAGAATCCTGCAATTGGCGCGACCCTATATAGAGTTTCCAGGACTGTAAAGTTTTTACTCTCACCTGTGGGTTTGTTCGCTGTGAGTCAGAATTGGCTGGCTAGTAGTGAGTGTGGCCTGTGTTTAACAGCTCACTGCCTATCTCACAGGCACACCAGAGAGTCTTTGGCATATGGCTAACAAAAGCAGCCATAAACTCACTGCCTGGAGGCAATTCTTGTAACCCACCATGCCACCAGAGCTTTTTTGATGTTTCAAAGTATTTCGTATTTTGATGTTTCACCAATTTTCTAAAATGGTTTTTAAATAATTTGTTTTTGTTTTTGTTTTTGTTTTTTGGGCTTCACTGCTCTCTGGTGGTGGGAGTAGGAGGCCCAGCCCCACTGCTGGAATTGAATCTCCATCTCAGTGGGCCGCAATCCCGCGCAAAACCACTACGGCACTGAGGCTCAGCCCTTAAATAATTTTAAAACAAATCTTGAGCTCTTTGAACTTGAGAGATCTGAAATGACCAGTAATTAATATCGTAGCAGTATCACGTAGTGTTCAATAAATATGTTTGGATTTCCTTCCTGTTCATTTTCAAATCCAGTTTACTCCCAGATGAATCTCAGAAAGTATTCATAATTGAAATTCCGAGCCCTAGTTTGCTAAAGGCTCCGGTTTACAGTGGGAGCCCTGCATGCATTCATTTTGAGTCTCCACATAGATTGAGCCTCCAAGAGTTCTTTCTGACCAAGTGAACTGCAATGGAAA
>PVJH01024094.1:0-33523 GCA_004026705.1 Nesogale talazaci
CTGATATTTGGCGCTCATACGTGGGGCTTCAATAGAAGGGCTCTTTTGAGTCAAATCCCATGCAACAGTTGTGCGGCCTCATCGGACTGTGAGGTTGAATCGGGATAATTTTATTTAAGGTTTATTTTTTGTTGAAGTGAGTTTTAGTCTGAGTGACATATGGGTCAAACAAAGAGTAAGGAGTCAGAATATAGCTCTATTCTTTGCCACCTCTTGAAAAAAACAAAATATAATAGTGACGAATAAGAAGTTAAAAAAGTTTTTTCAAGTTGTGAAGAGGTATTAGCCTACTTTTCCGGAGTTGGGAACCTTTGTATAGAGATCCGGGATGAGGTAGCATTTTACTTAAGAAAAGCACATAGAGAAGGACAAAAAATTCCCATGCAGGCATGGGACTTATGGGTGCAGATCAAAGCAGAGCAGCTGCAGGAGGAAGAGAAAGGAAATTCTTGGTCTAGTGAGCAGACTGTGAGCTATCCAAATCTAGAAAAGCCTCTCTGAGTGAGTATAAATTAGTTCAGAGAGAGCAGAAGAAACAAGGATTGACTTGTTATCTAAAGTCTGTGATTCTAAGCCAGACCTCACCGAAGCCTGTAACTCCTCAGGGCACTGCAGGGTCCTAAGACCTAAAGTTGATAAGGCACTAGAAGTTGCGAAGTCCAAGATCCAAACCGAGGTCGTTAAGCAGTCCAAGAAGTTGCCTTGCTTTCAAAGGCAGAGAAAGCAAAGAATATTATCTTGAATCGGGCAAATAAAGAAATTAATTTGAACAGAGTTGAAAACCTAAGCCTGAATCAGAAGGGGAGATAGTGCCCCTGCTAGAGTTTAGTGAGAATGTCGGAGATGGTAGAACAATTGAGCAATGCAGTGCTGGAGGGAGAAGTGAGACTACATTTAAGAGAATGCAAACTAAGGGATTTAGCATAGGAATGGTGGCGTTTCAAGATACGCAGGTAGAAAAAGTCCTCTTTGAAAATAAAAGGGGCTGAGCCCCGGTGGCGTCGTGGTTGTGCGCCCGGCCCACTGGGACGGAAGTTCAATTCCAGCTCCACGGAGCAAAGGCTGGGCCTCCTCCTCCCACCACCTGAGGGCAGTGATGCCCAAAAACAAAAACAAAAAGAACAGAAAAGTGAGGAAGTAAAGCATAGAAAGGCACTTTTACTCTCACAAGTGGAGCGAAGCATAGCTCAGGAAGATTTAGAATTTAGAATGTCTTGTCCCATCAGCGTTATTAACAGACATCCTTGATCCCCTGCGGCCCACTGGGATGGAGGTTCAATTCCAGCTCCACAGGAGCGAAGGTTGGGCTTCCTAGTCCCACCACCAGAGGGTGATGCCTAAAAAAAAAACCTAAAAAACCCCAAAAAAACCAGACAGCCTTATGGGAAACACCCAAAAGGAATTCACTGTGATTTTTCCATTGAATTGCTAAGAGATCTGAAGCAAGCAGTTGGTAACTATGGCCCCGACGGCCATGATGTGATTAGCATTGATGGTCTTTGGTGGAGTCTGAGGGTTGGATCCCGCTGACTGAAGAACAATGGCAGAAATGTGTCTCTAAGGAGTATTCGCAATAGCTACTACTATGGGAGGGAGGAATCCGCCTATGCACAAGCTCGTAGGAATGCTGAGGATGGACTAGATGTAGGAATGCATCAATTGCTAGGAGACGAGAATTATGTCACAGTTGAGTCTCAGCTTCAGTTTTCAGAACAGATGATAGGTCAAGTAAGAGAGGTTTGTTTAAAAGCTTGGGAATTAGTAACTCCATCAGAAGAAAGAAGGCTAAGTTATATGAACGACACAGTGGAATGATGAGTCCGATGATGAATTTTTATTTTGGTTAGAAGACTGTTTCTAAGTGTGCAAAAAAGTGTTCACGCAGTAAAAGAAATAGTGCATAAGCGCTCATGATTTTTCTAATAAAGTTTGTCAAGATGCTTTGTGTTCTTGCAGAGAACAGGGCATGCTGTTAGATTATATCAGAATATGCAGGAAGGTCGAGGCAAATAATTATGAAGCCAATCTCGTGACAAATATCCTGGCAGAGTACTCCAAACCTAAAGGAAAATGCTTCAGTTGTGGAAAGACTGGTCATCTTCAAAGGGAGTGCAGGACAGGCAGGCCATTCAAGATTGCCTCAGATAGGAGTGTGCGGCCTGAGCCAGAGCACAGACCTAGGCCACCAAGTTTAAGTTTGAAAGAAAAGAGATCTTTATCCAGCTTTAGGAAAACTCCTTGGGCAAGTCTGTGTCTCTCAAAAGGATTGCCACTAGTCAAGGCTTCCCAGCAGAAAAATAAAGAGGAAAGTTTGGTCCAAGCACTGCCCAGCAGAGCTCAGAAGGCGAGGTGTGTGCCTGGGAAAGCAAAGAAAATCTTAGAGAGAAAAGGCAGGGATAGTGCAGTCTCACAGCAGGCCTAATTAAGCTTGCAAGGGCCCAGCGAGCCAGTAAAGACTCAGAAGTCCTAACAGTAGCCTGTTGATTTTAAAGATCAGGAATTTATTGAAAGAGTAATACAGTTCTTATCAGGAAGATTTAGTTTAGGTACTCAAGA
The DNA here is from genome assembly GCA_004026705.1 of Nesogale talazaci. Classification (NCBI taxonomy): domain Eukaryota; kingdom Metazoa; phylum Chordata; class Mammalia; order Afrosoricida; family Tenrecidae; genus Nesogale; species Nesogale talazaci. The sequence continues at coordinate 2,557 of PVJH01024094.1, forward strand.
AAATCAAGGAATTAAGATTGAGGCTGAGCCCTGGGTGGGTGGCATGGTGGTTGTGCGCGGGACTGCGGCCCACTGGGATGGAGGTTCAATTCCCTCTCACAGGAGCAAAGGCTGGGCCGCCTACTCCCACCACCAGGGCAATGATGCCTTAAAAAAAAAGAAAAAAAAAGATTGATATTGGAGTTGATCAAAGTTATGAGGAAAAGCCAAAAGCTGCAATTAAATAAAAAACTGTTGAGTGGTAACTGGGGTCTACTACCTAATAGAAGTATGGAGTTAAGTTATTGTTCCTCTCTCTCATGCGCTCTATATCTTTACTATAATAAATAATAATTATGATTAGGTTACGTAAAACATATTACTAAAATGAATTCCACCTGCTACTTTGTAACGGGGTTGCTAGAAAAGTTTACATATGTGTCTGTTGGATGTTTACCATCAACAGCAGGACTGCTCACAATTTTTCAGCATGAGAGTTACTTACAAGCTGATCAGATCAAAATGATCTACCAACTACAAACATGCAAAGCATATATTTATTTTCACTCATTTATGACATCTGTTCATAAATGATTGAGAATTCTTTATATAATGTACAACTTGTTTATGTACCTTGCATAACTGTATGAGTCTATATTGCACAGCACAACACCATTAACTATGTGCATTTTTTTGTCATGACCTGAATTGACTCTGATGGCTTGCACTGAATGGAATGAGCCAGGGTTGCACAGTCCGGACAGGAGCTGCTGACAGCCAGCCTCAAGCACACTTCCAAAGGATCATCCGTCATGGAGGAACAGTAGTTGGACTTAACTGATCTTTCCGTGGGAAAAGGCTGACTCACATAAATAAATAGAGCTGAATAATGCAGTCAAGGAGGTAGCATATTTTCTCACGTTTGGGTCCTTTCCCTCTGTGAGTAAGTTCCAAAACTGCTCATGTGCTCTGGACATGAATGCTGGTTTGCAGTGTCAAAGTTTCCCATTTCTTATGAAAGAGATATGATTTTTTTTTTGCTGCACTTAGAGAGCAGTTGTTTGCACATGCATGTGAACACCTAAGATTGCATCTGACTGGCTGCACTGTTTATCAGTTAAGTGATGGGCTTGATGATAGGCTGACGTCTATTCTTTGAATGCCAGGCAATCTACCCCATCTAATTTTGTGCTTCCATCACAGCCTCCTGTCTTCTTATCTTGAGCAAGTGGAAGCCCCTCTAGTTTATTCTGCAGTCTTCAGGCTATTGAACACTATTGGAGGAGGCCTGGATCCAATCTTTGACTCGGCGTTAATAAGAGAGCTCGGACTTCTCAGGGGATGGCTGGCAGTGAAAGCCCAGAATGCATTTGCTGGGTCCTTTTGTGGATTAAATCTCCACTGAATTCCTTCTGAACTTGAACCTAGGAGGCAGACATTCTTGCCCTCAGGCAGAGTGCTTGGGAAGAGAATTCCCTCCACTCTCTCCAGTCTACCCCTGGAGGGGCAATCTGTCTTAGGGGCATGCGCAGGGGCAGTTTGTCTTAGGGGCATGCTTGGGTGTATCCTTAAATTAAAAAAAAAAACATTTTATTGGGGGCTCATGTGACTCTTATCATAATCCATCCACACATCCATTTTGTCAAGCCCATTTGTACAATTGTTTACGTCATCATTTTCAAAATATTTTCTTTCTTCTTGAGCCCCTGGTATCAGCTCCTCATTTTCCCCTCCCTCTCCCTCTCTCCCTCCCTTATGAACCTTTGATAATTTATAAATTATTATTATTGCACGGACCGATGTTCCCCTTCATCTACTTTTCTGTTGTCTGTCCCCCTGGAAGGGGGTTATCTGGGGATCCTTGTGAGTTCTCTTGCGACTGGGGACTGTATTGAGGCCCACAGAGTTATGAGTCAGGCCCTTGAGGTCCTGCCCGGGGACCAATCTTCTACTCCCACATCACAGATGTGCCCCAATCGCCGGCCTGTGCTCATTCTGCGCTCCCTTGCGTAATTGTGATGTATTGATCTGCCACCAATCATGAATTTGGGAGTTTCCTTTGTTCTGTGCCAATTTCATCTAATTAAGGAAGGTCCTGACTATGAATCTTCTGACATCCTTATGAAGTGTCAGTGTGTGTTTGTCTTGTTCTTTTTATTTAAAAAAATTTTTTTGGTGGCATCACTGCCCTCTGGTGGGAGTAGGAGGCTCCGCCTTGCTCCTGGAGAGCCGCTGCTGGATTTGAACTGCCAACCCCGTGGGCCACAGTCCCACACTCAACCACTGCGCCACCTGGACTCAGCCCTCTGTTCCTTTTAATACTTAATAAATGTCCTCCTAAAATTATAGTTGAGATTGGGGTCGCTTTTTGTGGCCTAAAAAAGTGACAGAGTCAGGGCTGAGCCCCGGTGGGGTGGCATAGTGGTTGTGCACGGGACTGCGGCCCACTGGGATGGAGGTTCAATTTCATCTCCAGGAACAAAGGCTGGGCCTCCTACTCCCACCACCAGAGGGAAGTGATGCCAAAAAAAACAAAACAAAAATAAAGTGACAGAAAACAGGATTCCAAAGCTATCTTTCCTGGTAGGACACCTGGAAAGGCAGGAAACTTGATGTTAGGGGGGAGCAAGAGGGTGGAGTACTTTCATATTTCTGTGGATTCTGTGAGACTCTGCAACAGAAAGCACCCTGGGAATTATAACCCCTTGCTTGGAGGCTCAGAAACGTCATTAAGTTCCTTCTCTGTCTGTTTGCCTTCAATGCCTAGGTTTTGTGTGACTCAGAATTTAAGCTCTAATCCAGCACTAAAAGTAATGATATTCTTCATCTATCCTTGTTTATTGGCTACAAGGGTCCTGTCATAGGGAACTTGTCCCCTATAAGTTTTTGATATTGCAACTCTTCTCCCCCCCCCAAAAAAAACCCATTAAAATAAATAAATTGTTTTATTGTGGGTTCTTACAACTCTTATAAAAACCCATATATCGGCTGAGCCCCAGTGGCATAGTGGTTGTGTGCGGGACTGCGGCCCACTGGGATGGAGGTTCAATTCCAGCAGCGGGGCTGGGCCTCCTACTCCCACCACCGGAGAGCAGTGATGCCCTCCCCCCCCCCAAAAAAAACCAAAAAAACCCCATATATCCATTGTATCAGCACATTTATACATATGTTGCCATTATCCTTTTCACTTTTTAAAAATTTAATGTCACTTTATGGGGCTTGTACAGGTCTTTTTTATTATAAGATAATTTTTTTTTTTTTGGCATCATTGCTCTCCGGTGGTGGGAGTAGAAGGCCCAGCCCCACTGCTGAAACTGAACCTCCATCCCAGTGGGCCGCAGTCCTGTGCACAACCACTACGCCACCGGAGCTCAGCCCAACCCTTGATAAATTATAAATTATTTTCATATCTTACACCCACATTTCTGTTGTTCATCCCGGGGGGGGGGGGGTGAGCCGAGGAGAGCAGGGATAGATGTCGATCTCCAAAACCATTAAAAAATCGCTCTTTAATCACTTTATTGGGAGCTCTTACAGATATCCTAACATTTCATAATTTAGTTACGTCAACCAGTATTGCACAATGGCGACTACAGTCAGTTTCAAAACATTATCTTTCTTCTTGGACTCCTTGATATCAGTTCCCCTTTATGCCCTCCCTCTCACATCCTCCCCCCAGGAACCCTTATTTATGTATTTTTCCCTATCACAGTTTTTTTTTTGGGGGGGTGGGGAGCATATCTTACACAATCCGGTATATTCATTCACATACAATTCTGTTGCTGGAGTCCACGGAGTGGGGTGATACAGCCATCAAGGTTGTCGGCTTTCTATCCCCCTTCCTGTAGCTCTTGACAGAAAGCCTCTTCTTCCTCCCACGGAGCAGCTGGTAGTTTTGAACTGCTAACCTTCTCTTAGAGCAAGCAACCCAGCACATGCGCATGGTGCCACCAGGACTCCCACCTCGCAGCCAGGGGTCGGTTCCGTGAAAGTGAGATTTGCCTTGTGGCTAGAGAGAGCTCTCTGCTGGCTACACAGAGCATGGCAGGCAGCGAGTAAGCGCCTAAAGTTTCTTCAGATCACGTGTCTAAAAGGTGGATTGTTCTGGATTATTTTAGGCTGAGCTCTCTAGAGAAGCCAAACCCGGCCCCCTGCCATCAAGTTGATTCTGACGCGCGTTGCCGTGGTCTGGTGAGTTCCCACACGTGACAGCTCATACGCCCCAGAAGAGAACTCCGCCGGGCCCTGGTGCTGCTGTCCTCACAATGGTTCTTAGGCTCAAGCCCATGGCTGCCACCACTGTGTCTATCCATCTGGTCCAGAGTCCCCCTCTTCTTTACAGTGCCTTCACTTGACCAAGCACCATGTCCTTCAGCGCCTGATCGCTTCTGATCACAAGCAGGAGAGACGACGTCTCCCCATTGCAGCCTCTAAGAGCACTCTGGCTGTGCGTGAGACACAGAACTGTGACACAGATCTGTCTGTTCGTTTGGCAGCCCGTGGTACTTTGACTATTTCGCCCCCACCCCCCATCGTCCCCAAATGCGTCTATTTTTCTGACTCATGGCCGTCCCCTCTATGGTTTCCAAAGCCGTCAGTTTTCTCCCTGGGGACCACTGGGGTTTCGAACTGCTAACCTTCCAGTGTATGTTCAACAGCACCCCTGGGGGTGCTGTGGATTAGCTACTTGGTTGCTAACTGCAAGACTGGCCGTTGAAACCCAGCAGCCACTCTGAGGGCAGGCAGATGAGACCGTCTGCTTTGATAAAGATGTACAATCTCAGGAAGCTTAGAGAGGGGGACCACCACCCTTCAGTTTATTGTCCTGTGGTAGCCTTCGTGTTGCTGGATGCTGGAGGCATCAGTATGTTAGGGTCACCCAGGGTAGAGTAGTTTCTGCAGAGCTTCCCGACCAAGAACGGACTGGGAAGACAGAATAGACAATCCGCTTCCGAGGGATTCGCCGTTGGAACCTTATGGAGAGCCGGGGAACATTGTCGAAGAGATGAGTTGACACAATTCCTGGAACCGTGGGGTCAAACCTGACAGCAGTTGAGCGGATGGCACAGCCAGAGCGAGGGGTCATTCTGGAGCTGTAAGGGCGGTGACCATGGTGGTGGCTGCCATGCCTCCCACAACAGCAGTTACTGGAGCCGGTGGGTGGACTCTCAAGGGGAGTGAAACCGGGGAGAGCTGTGTGCACACACCTATGGAAAGAGATTTAATGGCTTGCACAATTGCACAATTGTAGCTAACTCCGGCGCGCTTCAAGTCTGCAGGTCGAATGTAAGCTGGAGGCGTTGTCTGACTTCTGTCGCTGGGGGAGCTGATGAACAGGAAGCAGGAGGATGAAGCAGGATGGTGGATGCAGGGCTGAACAAAGCCAAGGTGAGAAGCCTCGGACCCATGATGGGTCCTAATCAGAGCTCAACAAACCGGAGGCAGAAGGTTACGTAGCAAGAGAGAAGAGAACTCCGTTCCGCTCAGGGTCTCGCTTATACAAAAGGTGGCACTCCAAGAAGGTGTCACCAGGCTGTGACCTGACTGATGGGTGGGACTCCACCCCTACCTTCACCTAGATATGTCCAGTTGACATCAGACTGAACAATCACATCAGGTAAGGTTGACTCATCAAGGGCAGATGGACAAGCATATTGAAAGGTCTCGGGTTGGAGCTCAGCTCAATAGAAAGACCAATGGAATAACTGGAGGCGCCCACTAATACGAGTGACCCTTGGGGTCCCAAAGAGTCCTGGGGTCTCCAGAGGAGCCTGAGGCATGGGTGTGACCCAGGGGAGAGGGTTCAGACCTGAGCCTAGTAGAAGGCTCACTATTTGAGTCTGGAACCTTCAACACAGCTGCAGTGATCTTCTAACCAGTCTTCCACCCACCCCTCCTGCCAGTGCTATGTGCATCTGCCCCAGAGTCCATGTGTCTGCCAGACAACTCTTCCACTTGGTGCTGAAAGCCTCTCCTTCCTCCCTGAAGCCCCAACCCTAGTTCTCCAAACATAGGCCTTTCTCTTCTTTCTCCAAGAAAACGTCCAGACTCTCACAGCATCCTACTGGGAGAAAAGTCAAAGGGTAAACACCCTCAGGATATCTTAAACTGAAAAGCAAAACAAAAACAGAAGAAAAGGCTGAGCCCTGGTGGACTGCGGCCCACTGGATTGGAGGTTCAAATTCAGCAGCAAGGCTGCTCCCTGCTCCCACCACCCGAGGTCAATGATGCCAAAAATAAAAAAACAAAACAAAACAAAACAAAAAAACAGAAGAAGAACTTCAAGCTTCACGTTATGATCGTAAAATATTCTAGGGGAAAAATAGTGAAAATACAGGTCACATCCAAAGAAGATGGAAAGAAAACACAGAGCCACTTGATCAAAAAGAAGGAGTTGGGGCTGAGCCCCGGTGGCGTAGTGGTTGTGTGCGGGATTGCGGCCCTTTGGATTGGTGGTTCAAATCCAGCAGCAGCAATCCAGGAGCAAGGCTGGTCTTTCTACTCCCACTGGAGGGCAGTGATGTCGTCCCCCCCCACCCCAAGCAAAAAAGCCCAAAACCAAAACCAAAAAAAAAAAAAAGAACGACTTGAAATTCTACCATTTGGGGAGACAGTATATGAGCAAGAAGCAATGGTGCCGACGGAAGAAGTTTAAGCTGCACTGAAAACATTAGCCCCCAACCAGGCTCCATCGTCCTTGGCTAAGCTTCAGCAAGCGTGAAACACTGGAAGCACTTGCTTACTTGTCTCTGCTGGAAAATCTGGAGAACAGCTACTTGGCCAACCGACTGGACAGATCCATAGTTGTACTCATTTCCAAAGAAAGATGACTCGACAGAAAGCTCCAGTCATAGATCGGTATCATTGGTACCCTATGCAAGTAGAGTTTTCTTAAGATCACCCCACAAAGGTTGCAGTAGTCCATTGACAGGAAACTGCCAGAGGCTCAGGTCGGATTCAGAACAGGCTGTGGAACAAATGATATCATTGCTGATGTCAAGTGAACCTTGGTTCAAAGCAGAGACTAGCCGAAAGATGTCGGCTTGTGTTTTATTGTCAATGCCAAGGCATTGGCATGGACCATCACAGACGATCGACAGCCTTGAGAAGGCTGGGCATTCTGGAACCCTTCCCTGTGCTCATGAGGAACGTGTACATGGGTCGAGAGGCAGTTCTGTGGACACAGCATGGGAATACGGTAAGGTATAAAATCAGGGAAGGTGCATCATACTTATTTAATCTGTATGCTGAGGAATCATCAGAGAAGCTAGGCTATAGGAAGAGGAATGTGGCACCAGGAGGGGAGGAAAGGTTATTAATAGCCAGTGCCATAAAGATGGCACAACCTTGCTTGCTGAAAGTGAGGAGGACTAGAAGCCTTTGCTGATGAAGTTCAAAAATCGCAGCCTCCAGCAGGGATCGCAACTCAGTGTAGAGAAGACCCCAATCCTCACACCGGGACCAACAGGTCACAGAATGATCAGTGGAGAAAGGGCTGAAGTTGTCAAGGACTTGGCCTTGCTTGGATCCACGATCGATGCTCCTGGAAGCAGCAGTTCTGAGAGCACAATACGTGGTGCGTGGAGTCAATCTGCTGTCCAAGAACTCTTTAGGGTCTCGGAAGGGCAAAGATGCTACTTTGAGGACGAAGGTGAGCCGGACCCCAGCCACAGCATGGTCAATGGCCTCCCATGCACGTGACAGGGATAGGTGGACCCTGAATGAAGACAACGGAAGAACGGATGCATTTGAATTGCGGTGCTGGAGAAGAGCATTGAAAGTGTTGATGGCTAAGAGGACAGACCAATCTGTCTTGGACGAAGTCTGGGAGACCTTGTCTCGCAGATGTGGGGACGTGCTTTCAGCAGAGACCAGTCCCTGGAGAAGGACATCATCCTTGGTAAAGCGGAGGGGTAGCCAGGTAGAGGAAGGCCCTCGAGAAGATGTGTTGGCGCGGTGGCTGTAGCCACAGGAACAGAGGGGAGGATGGCTCAGTACTGTTCTCTTGGGTTGCTGTGGATCGGAATGGACTCCATGGCAACGAACCATGGTGGGTGGCACTTCTCATTCACCGAAATGCCACGACGCTTGCTCATAGGTCCTGCCACACGAGCCCACCTCGTCTGACGTCTGGAAACAAACCCGTGTGAGGTGGAGGTCCAGAAGTTTTGAGTTGTACGTGTGTGCCTTGTACGGCTTCCTGTTTTTCACGCGCAGCTAAGTAATGTCAAAGAGTAGGCTCTCGCTAGAACGCCTATAAAGAGAGAAACAATACAATTTTATTGTTGGGTTTCAAGCAGCCAAAGCTGGTAACATACCAAGTATTCCAAAGTCTGAATAAGGAGAGATTTATTTGCACAGGAAGGCGGGGGGTTACGGATGAGCCAGCAGGGTTAGGAGTTACACACAAATCAAGAGGACTGGGGATTGCGCACGTGTTACATACGCGTCGCAGGTAAACTTTGCATGTGAGTTCCTCTCTTTTCCATCACAGGCTTTCCACACCAACGAACTGTCGACCCAAATATATCATAGGGGGACATTCTCCTCATTCCCTTTTGGGAACATCTTTATCATTTATTTAACCACCAGCTCTAACTTGGTCTTGCATCAGTTGCCAGCGTTGCTTCTGAGGAGGGAATATTTTTAGCGGAGTCTTAAATTAGAATGACTCACCCCCGGAGGGTGGTGCACCCCTTCTGACAGTCACAGACTAAGAGGATTAGAGGACAATGGCAGGAAGTTTGGCTTCGCTCTGCCAGGCACCTCATTTTAGTGCTCTTGCGTAATAAAAGTGAAATCGATGGCCAACCAGGCAGTCACAGGTTACGGAAGGGGAAAGGGGGCTTCAGAAAGGGAGAGCGAGAGGTCCCAAAGGCAGCTTCAAGACTTCAAGACCTTGGCCTAGGCCCAGTCTTTGAGAATGTGCCCACGGGAGAAATCTAGCCTTGAGATTATGGCTAGCTGGATGATTTCTGTGAACAGTGACAGTCTCAGAAACCCCAGGGGGCAGTTTCACCCTGTCCCATAACATTACCGTGAGTGGCCATCGACTCAATGGCACTGACTTTGGTTTGCGGTTTGGATGGCTCTTGGGCAAGGATGAAGGATGAAGGATACAGGGCCACACAAATTCAAAGCCATGGCACGGGGCTTTGAGCCAGGCGTGATCTGAGCCATGTCAGATTCCTCGACTCAAATTCAGCTTCTCTGCCAAGTCTCCCCTTGAAACATGCGCCTCCTTCATCGCCATGGAACCAAGTCCTACTCCGAAAGCCCCTTGCGGCTCACAGGACGGGGTAGACTGTAAATGTCTATGGGAGTAGGAAGTCTCCCGTTCCTCCTTTGGTGTGGCTGGTGGCTTTGAACTGCTGACCTGGTGTTTGGCAGGCCAAGGCACAAGCCACGAAGCACATGTATCCTACTGGTCCTAATTCTGCTCCCAAGACATGGTCATTGTCGCAGCACCAAGACACCCATGCAGCAACTTTCTAGGGGATGAGGTGGAAGGTGCAGGTTGGAACTGGGTGGACCGGTTTCACGTTCTAAGTTTTTACCTAGGGTTCATTGGGCTTCATCTGGCTGATATCTGTCAGGGCTTCCAGAGTGGGTCAAGGTCTGAGCCAAGCTCAGTCTAACAGGGAAGCTGATTGTTAGAGTTTAGTCCCAAGTGACTGGAATCCTTGTGACAGAAACCGCCGGGCATTGGCTCACTAATTATGCGTTCCCCCTCTGAAGACCTCTCACTGGACCTTGTGGTTTGAGGTCTATGGGTCTGAGGTCTGTGAACTGGCGGGAGGTTGTGTCATAGACCTGGGTCTTGGACTCTCCACCTTCCTTCCTATGACGCTTTAGCCCCCTTGAACAACTCCCACCCATGATGGATGCTTGATTAGGGGGCAACGGGGACAGAATGGTTACATGTTGGGCTGCTCACCACAAGATCGGCAGTTTGAAACCACCCTCAGCTCTGTGGGAAATTGATGAGGATTTTAGCTCCATTAAGAGTGACTGTTTAGGGGGTGAGCCCCAGTGGTGTAGTGGTTGTGTGCGCGCGGGACTGCGGCCTACTGGGACGGAGGTTCAATTCCAGCAGTGGGGCTGGGCCTCCTGCTCCCACCACCAGAGAGCAGTGATGCCCTCCCCCCTCCACCCCCCCCAAAAAAAAGAGTGACTGTCTAAGGAAATCTATCCCATCCTTCAAGGTCACATAGACTGGACACAGCCTGGAGTTGGAGTTTGGAGAAAACCAAGCCCTAGTGTGGCCTTTAACCTCAACTGGGCGAGGGTCAGAGCATGGGAAGAAAGGGTTCTTGGGAAGGTTCAGGAACCAACAGGGGTTCTCCACCTGGGCTGGCTTCCTTCAGAGTGGCTGACTGGGGAGGATAGAGTGGGTGGGGGGGCTATCCATCTCCTGTCACGGCCATAGGGGAGATGCCAATCTCATGGCTGAAAACGGGATACGCTGAGCTTGATTCAAGAGGCATCATCCTCAGTCTCTTCTGCCCCTGCAGCGTCCTTCCCCAGCAGGACAAGAACACCTTCAAAGAGACATCAAGCTTCTTCCAGAGACAGAAGGCTGATCTTGGCCCACCTAGCCCTTTCAGGTTCATGCTGTGGCCCCCCTTACCTCCCAGTGTTGGCACAGGAAGCTGGTAGCCCCTCCCCTTTCTCACTCTCACCGCTCAGACCAGAGCAGCCCTTTTTTTCTGATAGACTTGCACTGCTGGCCTCACCAACTTGATTTCATTTTTCAACTAGACTCTCCTGGCTTCTCAAATATCCCTCTCTAGCCTCAGGCCCAGGGCCACTGCCACCCCCCAGCAGGGCACACTGGTTTTAGATGTCAGGCAGGGGTTGCATGGGAAAGGCAGCCCTTCCACTCTCCCTGCCAGCCCCACACAAAGGACTCATTCATCACCTACCTTTCCTCTGGTGAGGTGCACCCACCACTCAGAGGACGGACAGAAGACCCAGAGGAAGGTCCAGCAGGGTCTAACCCCTGCGCTTCCCTCACCTCTTGGCTTCAACCTTCATCTGAAGGGGCTCCCTCTGCCCCCCACTACAGAACTCAAGTGAAAACCCCAAGAAAAACTTGGGTGATGTTTTTATTAAAGTGACCAGACATCCCGCTTTGGGCGGGATGGTCCGGATCTTAAACAATTTTTCCCGCGTCCCGCCGCGTTTTAAAAAAGTCCTGATTTTTGGAAAGAACAAGCTAGGGAACGGCGGGATAACGGGAAGGGACTATACCCCCTTTACCACCCCACCTCCTGCCCAATGTTAAAATCTGGTCATTTTATTGTATATTCAAGTTCAGCACAAGCACTAAAATATCATAAATACCTTGTGCATCTCTTGCCAGCCGGGTGCTTTCACAAGAGGGAAGAAATGTCAAGATCAATAGACGAAGGCTGATTCTTAGAAGGTGGAAGACCAGATGCCTCCACCCTCCAATCTTTTTCACCCAGTCTGACACCCAAGGGTCCTTCCCACAGCACCGACTGCCTCTCCGCTGTGTCGGAGAATTCTTTGCAACGGCAACACAGAACTCCAGGACAGTACTCATGACCACTGAGTTTATTGTGGAAGTTAACAGGTTACAACTCCCGATCAGGAAAGACTCAGTATACAGTTTTCAGGACAGCCTTTTCTCATCCAGGCCCTCAGGCAGGCCTCTTCCTGGCCTTCTGCCCCTTAGCTGTTGGCCCCTTACGCCTCTTGGCCCAGCCTTGTCTCTGCCCTGCTTAGACAAGCTTTACAAAGCTCTTGAGCAACTGATAAGAGCCTGGAGGCACCCCAGGAAGGCAGGAAGGCACTCTCTCTCTAACTCCAGGGGGAGGCTAACCTCCGTCCTTCAAGTGCCTGGAGGCACCTTCTTTTGTTAGCAAGTCTCCGAGCCAAAGAAACTCCATTCTTTTGCTTGGGGAGCCGAGAAACTCACTACACACCGTCTCCTGCCAGTCTCCTTCCTACTGCTGCTTCTGCTGCTTATTGATGACCGCTTCTCACTCTCCCCAGGAATGTAGCTCCCGGTCTTCTGGGTCTAGTAGGGACCCAGCTCAGGGACCCCAGGTCCCAAGGATTCTGTTCTCCTTTCTATGTTCTGGGTGCTAATCAGGCCTTTCCTTTCTGCCACTGCGATGGCTTATTTTTTTCTATCTTAAATAATACTTTTCTTTTCTGTCAGATAATATTTAATATTTTAAACCTTGGGCTGAGCCCCGGGGCGTAGTGGTTGTGCACGGCACTGCGGCCCACTGGGATGGAAGTTCAATTCCGGCTCCCAGGAGCAAAGGCTGGGCCTCCTACTCCCACCACCTGAGGGCAGTGATGCCTAAAAAAAAAAAAAACCTCATATAACATAAGCTGGTTTGTGTTATCTCTTGTGTTGTTCTTATTTAAGTATTAGCTGTTGGAAATAATAAGCTACCTTTTGGTAGAGCTTTTTTCTTTTTGATCATTTTCTTGGGGGCTCGTACAACTCTTATCACAAGCCACACATCACTTGAATCAGGCATGTTTGTATATATGTTGCCCTTATTCTTCTCTAGATATTTACCTGCTATTGAACCCTCGGTATCAGCTCTTTTCCCCCTCTTCCCCCTCCTCATAACCCTTGGTAGATTGTACATTGCTATTATTTTCATCTCTCACACCAACCACTGTCTCCCTTCCCCCAGGTTTTCTGTTGTTCTTCCCACTGTAGAGGGGTGTCTGGTTATGTGTCGATCATTGTGATTGGATCCCCCTTTCTCCCTGCCTCCCCCTCTCTTCCCCCTATCCTTCTGGTATCACCCTTCCCACTCCTGTTCCTGGATTCCCTGTGTCATGAACCCCCATGTCTTATCTAGATCTGTGTACATGTTCCAGTCTTGTCTGAATTGGGAAGCAGCACTGGGGTCATGGTAGTGGGGTATGTGTGTGTGAGGAAGCCTCGAGGAACCAGAGGCATATAGGGTTTTTCTTTTTTTTCTTTTTTTTGGGGGGGCATCACTGCCCTCAGGTGGTGGGAGTAGGAGGCCCAATCTTTGCTCCTTGGAGCTGGAATCGAACCTCCATCCCAGTGGGCCGCAGTCCCGCGCACAACCACTACGCCACCGGGGCTCAGCCATGGGATATAGGGTTTTTCATCGCTGCTTTACTGCACTCGGGTTGACTCGTCCCTTCTCTGTGGGGAGACTGTTCCACCATTTACAGAGGGCTTTGGATCTCCGCTCCAGTCCCCCTCATTCTCAACACTATGTTTTTGTTTGTTGTGTGTCTGCTGATGCCCGTTACCTGGTCCCTATGGCTCCTCACGATCGCACCGGCTGTGTGCTTCCTCTATGTGGACTTGTTATCTCACTGCTGAATGGCGGCTTGTATAAGGTCAAGCCTTTAGGACCCCAGACACTATGTCTTTTTTTTTTTTGACACTCTATCTCTTAATAACTAGGCACCATCTGCCTTCTTCACCACATTTGCTTATGCACTCGTCCCCCTGCCCATGGTGCAGCTTGCTCACCGCCCCCTTCCCCCACCACCTTCACCCCCCAGGTCTCCCCAGGACCGTTGGTCCCGCTGCTCCAGACTGGGATGGCTCATTTGTAAGCAGGGCAAAACCGAACGCTCTTCTTGTTAGGGTTTCATAGATCTCACTTGTATGGTCCACCCCCACAAGTGTGCTATGCACCTTTGATACATTATTATTATTATTATTTTTGGGGGGGTATCACTGCTCTCCGGTGGTGGGAGTAGGAGGCCCAGCCCCACTGCTGGAATTGAACCTCCGTCCCAGTGGGCCGCAGTCCCGCGCACAACCAATACGCCACCAGGGCTTAGCCCCCTTAGACACATTATTAGTGAACTATCCAATCCCTTTGGTGGGCTACAAGCACCTCATTTGAATAGTCCCATCCACTCATTGGGTGGAAGTTTCAAAGATTATAGCCAGAAGAGTCATATGCAATAATTCGCTGCATTCAGTACTTTCCCAAGGGGGGCAAACCACATCACATGGACATTTTCAAAGCGAAGACGTCAAAGAGACGTCTCTCACCATAATAAAGAATAGAGTTTGGAAATGAAGGAGTGGGACTTCTCTTTTCTCCTCCTTCTCCCTCTTTCCCTACCACTCCTTCCTCTCCTTCCCCCACTCCCCCACCAACTTCTTCTTATTCTTCGCCACACTTTTAGAGTGCTATGAGCCTGTTCCCAAAGAGCAAGGCTCACCTTGAGTTCAAGGGCAAAGGCTTCAATCTCCAAGAACCTGTTGGAGAATGTATTCATACCCGACTGAGAACTCTAAAGGCAAGATTGTGGCTGGCTGGGTGCAGCGAGGAGGGACAGAGGAAGAACAAGGGGTTACACTGGAGTCCGCCTGCACCCAGGGAATCCAGGCCAAGGATGCCCAGGCATGGAGCTGGGAATTCCACAGAGAAAGCCTGGATAGAGCTGCTGGGTAGGAACCAGAGGTAGAGGAGGAAGAAGCAGTACAGGAGTTGTTCAAGGAGGCCTTTAAGGTAACGCCCTTCAGGAGAGGGAACCCTCTTTAAGCAGGAGGTGTTGTGCCAGGCTGGCCCTGGTGAGAACTCCGCTGGCTTTCTCCCCTCCACCCTACATGCCAATCCCAAGGGGTTCTGGCCCAGGAGAGGACCAGGAAAGGGGTCGATCCCACTCTTCTCTACTCCCCCCTCCCCCAAACTCCATGCCTGAGCCAAGAAGACACCCAGATGTTGTTATTCTCACTGGGTCTTTGAGCTGATTCCATTCCACAGCCACCTTGTGTGACAGAGCCGATCTGTGCCCCCTGGGCTTCCCTAGGCTGTGCTCTTGACAGAAGTAGCTTGCCAAATCCATCTGCCTTAGAAATGCTGGGTGGATTGGACCCCAAGGTTTCCTTAGCACTTAGCCACTGCACCACCAGGGCCCTTTAGACTCTTCTAGAGAGGAGGGAAAATGCTGCTGTTGGACGGAGAGGGAGTGCTAACACAAGAACTCAGCACTTTTCTGTACCCACCAAAAGGAAATGTAAAACTTCTTACCTAAGAATGACCTAGGTAAGCCATGGGAACGACTGAATGTTCATTAAGGAACAAGGGAAAATTCTTCCACTGCATTTTTTTTAGTCCCCAAACACACACACATACACACACACACATATATTTATATCGTACAGCTCTAATCACAATTCAAGCACATTTGTACATTTGTTGCCATCATCATTCTGAAAACATTTTTTTTCTACTTGAGCCCTTGGTATCAGCTCCTCATTTTTCCTCTTCCCTCTCTGCTCCCCAATGAATCTTTGATGATTCATAAATTCTTATTATTTTGTCATATTTTACACTGACTGTCATCTCCCTTCACCCACTTTTCTGTTGTCCGTTCCCCAGGGAGGAGGTTATATGTAGATGCTTGTAATCGGTTTCCCCTTTCTACCCCACCTCCCCTCCACCCTCTCAGTATCACCACTCTCACCACTGGCCTTGAAGGGATCACCTGTCCAGGATTCCCTGTGTTTCAGTTTCCATCTGTACCAATGTACATCCTCTGGCCTAGGAGAATTTGTAAGGTAGAACTGGGGTCATGATCGTGGGGGGTGAGGGGGTGGGGGAAGGAAGCATTTAGGAACCAGAGGACAGTTGGAGGAAAGTTGCATGTTGCATTCTTGCTACACTGCACCTTGACTGGCTCACCTCCGGATTTTCCCACTGGATATTTTTTATACATGTCTAGTTGCATTAATTGCATTTCAACGAATGATTCTTATTTAAGTCTGGGATACAGACCCAAAGCCTCTAGTTAAAAATGGCCTCGAAGCAACGTGCTATTTAACGTGGCTTTTCTAAACACAGTCTCTGTAACTCCCACCAAAAGACCCTTTCCTAACGCAGCGGTCCTCAACCGATGGGTCGCTCGAAGGCCTCAGGCAATTCATCACCGCAGCAAACTTACAGCGATGAAGTAGCCACGAAAACAATTTTATGGCTGTGGGGGGCGAGGTCACCACCACAGGAGACACTGTAGGAAAGGATCGGAAGGGAACGAGTGTGTAACAGGAGGAGGTGGGGGTGGTACCGATAGAATTGAGTCTGGAGCGCTTGTTCACAGGCTGTGTTGGCAATGCCTTCCTGCTGGCCATAAAGGAAGTGGCCTCAATACCAGCAAGGCTATCTCATTACCAGCAAGAAAGGAGATCCGGCAGGCGGGTGGAGGGAGCATCTGACCGCATTGTGATTGTGCCACACATCTTAAAGGCGATGTAACCCTGGCAGGTGGGGCGGGGGTGCTCTAAAATGGCTGTGGACATGATGGTACAGTTCTCCTTGATATGATTGGACAGCTGGACGATTGAATTGTATGCCATGTAAACTATGTGCCAACAAAACTGTTGGGAAAAAGAAAAGAAAAGAAAGGATGAATCGACATACCCAAGACGTCTGTGACTCAGAGGAGCCACCGAGGACCCCGCAGCGCAGCAGAACCAGGAGTGAGGGTCTCCCCAGATCGCAGAGCAAGTAACTGAGTGCTTAGCGGCCTGGGAATTGGTTTGTGGAGTGGAGTGCCTCTGGGTGCTTAATTGGGAGAGCCGGGTTCGCTGCCCTGCGCCCCTGAAGCTGAGTGCCTTCGGGTTGAGGCTTGTGGTGGAGTGGCATGCCCTTTGGGCGCTCATTGGCGGCCCCCAAAGAGCTTTGTCACATTGAGGGAGCAGGGCAGAGGCAGAAGGCCAGAGAAAGACCTGCCTGAAGAAACCAGTCCTGACCGAACAACTACATCCTGAGCATGTTCCCTCTGAATTGTAGCCTGTTGGCTTCTCTGGTGAAGCCCATTCTCGGGAGCATTGTCTGTGAATTCTGTGTAGCCCCTGTAAGGAATTATGGAACGCGGCAGGAAGCTTGAGTTTGGGGAAAGGAAAGCATCATGGGAGACTTTGACTTTACAAGGTCAAAGGCACTTCAGGGAGACAGGCCTCCAAACGCTAGTGAGAACATCAGCCGATAAGTGTGTGCCCTCATTGCAGCAGTCAATCTTTCGAGACAAAAAGGGCAGTGTTTGCTCAGAGGTGAAGCTCAGAGAACAAGAAAGGCAGGTGAAGGGAAACGGAAAACCCAGGGAGGAAGTGGAAAGAGTGCTGCTGCCTGGTGGGGATTACAGTCAATGTCACAGATCAAAAGGCGCATGAATTGTTGAGTGGAAAGCCAATAGACTTTGTACATTTTCACCCAAAGCATGCACACATGCCCCCTCCTCCCCCCCCCCCCCACAGTATCAGAGGTAATTTCTCCGCCCCTCATCACTGCTCTGGTGAGAGTAGGAAGACCAGCCTTGCTCCTGGAGAATTGCTGCTGGATTTGAACCATCAACCCTGTGGGCTGCCGTCTCGCACACAACCACTGTGCCACCAGGGCTCAGCTTCAGAGATTTTTTGTTTTGTTTTTTTGGGGCATCACTGCCCTCTGGTGGTGGGAGTAGGAGGCCCAGCCTTTGCTCCTGTGGAGCCGCTGCTGGAATTGAACCTCCATCCCAGTGGGCCGCAGTCCCGCGCACAACCACTACGCCACCGGGGCTCAGCCCTCAGAGATATTTTTTTAAGGTGTGCTGAGTTTCTGCTAAGGATGAGAAAAAATGGAGCTGGAAAGTGGTGAGAGTCATCGCCCCTCCACTTGACCAAATAGGAGGTCCGTCTTCAGGGGCTGGTCTTTCCCGACAAGGTGTCCACCGTATGTCAGCCAGCAGGGTCACCCGAAGTGGACAGGTTCCCGCCGAGCTTCCAGACTAAGAACAGACAGTGAAGAAGGAATGGGCTTCCCACTTCAGAGGAAAGAGCCGCTGAAACCCTTGTGCATTTGGGCTCCGTCTGGTCCTCAGGGTGGAGAATGTCTGCTTCAAGACATGTCCTTTCGCCAGGCTGTCTTCCCCACCTACCCACACCCTGCTCACCCTCAAGGCCTGCCCCTCCTAGCCCCTCTCCCTGACAGGGTCCCCGTGTGCTTTCTGCTCTTAGCAAGCAGGTGGCTTCGTTGACAGAAGGATATGGGGCAGAGTCAGGGGAGCAGGGCTTGTTCACAGTCCCCCTGATGAGTTAGTAGAGAATTCAGGGGTTTGCTACCCAAGGGGAAGCTGAAACTCCCCTTGGAAGTGGGGTGTGCCTGAGCCTACGTGCTCGGGATGGAGACGGACTGGCTTGTCGGCAGCACGTCGGCATCCTGAGAGTGAACCGGATTTTATTAGGGGGAGCAGAGCCACAGGTCAGGGAGTGGGGGGGGCGTGGCACGGCCCCATCCGGGTGCACTCCCCTCGGAGAGAGGAAAGAGGGCCAGGCCACGGCTAGAGGAAGGTGAGATGTGTCTCCGCAGGGACCCCGTAGTTTTCCTTGTGCTCCTCAAACAGCTGCTCCAAGCCTTGCACGTAGAGTGCGTGGTAGTGGTCGACGTCTTCCTTCGTGGGGTGGAGGATTCTGGGCACGGGGATGGGGCGGCCCACTGCGGGGAGAGGGAGGCAGCTGCAGAGGACTGGGAGCCAGGAGGCCAAGGGCAGCTTGCCCTGGGAGAGGAGTACTCACCCACGGTGGTGATGGGCCGAGGGAAGGGCATGAAGCCCCAGGAGGAGGCCGAGAAGGGGCTCTGGCCAGAGAAGAGACAAGGTGCAAATCCCATCAGCTGCTTAAAGGTGGTCTGGCAGCGGTACTGCCAGGAGTCGGCAGGAAACGTCTTAACCTTGAAGATATCATTTTCTCCGAAGGAGTAGATGGGTACCAGGGAGGCCCTGGGGAGGAGAGGAGCAGGGCATGAACCTGCTGCCCTCTGACCTGACTCAGAGACCTTCCGGTACTGCTTCCCAAGGTCCGCGAAGCCACACCAAAGGGCAGCATACTCCTCTGGCCACGGAGAAAGATCAGGCAGAAAGAGCTCACCTTCCTTGAGACTCAGCCATGCACTGAAAGCAGTTGTTCCTCTCATTCCACCTTTACAAAACAAGGCACTGGCGGCATGAGCGGTCCTTCCCAGGTGAAGAAGCATGGCCAAAGCTTGCCTCAGAGAGTGCCAGGGACTTGAACTCGGGACTTACGGGCCCGGGACCCTTGTTCTGGACACTCTCACCCTGCCTCTTTCTGATGCACAGATGTGGAGTGGGGTGGGCAGAGGTGGCGCACCATGTTTGGCTCGGAGCAGCGCTCCAGCACGCAAGTGGGCACTCTCCCTGCCTGTGTGGCCCCCCAGCCAGAGGGACCCAACAGAAAGCTCCAGCATCTTCGAACACGCCATCAGAACCACTCACCCTTGCCGCAGCGCCAGGCGCACGAAGCCTTTGCGTGTCAGGAGGTTAAGACAGTGCTGGCCTGGGCTCGAGTATAGGGCCTCCTGGGCACCCCCAACGATGATGACCACGGCCTGGCCACACGGGTTCTGGGACAGGATATAGTCCAGGCTCTGGAAGTTCACGGAGCAGGCTCCTGAGGACGTGGGCACGCAGGGAACAGTCACCACACAGGCCGCACCGCAGCTCCGGAACCCCTCAGCCCACCATTCCCTATAGGAAGGGTGTGCGCCAACTACGGTCCCATACTCCTCACCCCACAAGGTGTCAGCTTCTAGTCCACGTGCCCGCACCAGATCACCGGCACCCACCCAAAGCCCCTGAGGCGCGGGGTGCTGGTGGAGGTGGGTCTCTAGCCCTTGGGCATTGTCTTCTTCTTTCCTCTTTCCCCTCCCCTCTACTCCTCCCTCGCCCTCCTCCGCCCTTACCGCAATGCATGATATAGTCCCTGTAGATGGGGAGGTGGAAGAGTCCGGCCAACGTGCCCACCAAGGGCCGGAGCCCAGGGAACTTCTGGGAGAAAGCATTGCTCTCTGTGCAGAAATTGCAGAAATATCCGGGGCACATGATCCCGTGGGGGTGGGCTCCCATCACGTAGTTACGGTCAGGGGGCAGCTCTGCTGTTTTCACCAGCTGTGGGGTGTCCGGCAGGATGGGGTGGGGGGAGAGACAAAGGGGACGTCATCCTCGGAAAAGTTAGTCCTCCACCTCAGTGGACCTAAGGTCCTGGGAGGAGCCGGAGGCTGGCCCTAGGCCCCTCCCCGAAGCCTGTGCCTCCGCCAGGGGTCCAGTCACCTTGATAGGAAAATAATCCCTCAGGTACGTCCAAATTGTCCAATTTCTCGACGACTTGGATTGTCTTCCACCTGGGATCACGGGTCACAGAAGTTGGGGTGGAAGAGTCCTTGTAGGTCCCTGCCAGTTTGTGCTGTCCGCGGCCCCTGTCCCAAACTCACCTTGGTTGGGCGTGTCCCAATCCAGGAATAGCCAGGTGAAGTAGAGAAGGGAAACGGTCCAGAACGAGGTGAAGAGGAGGAGGAACACCAAGAGGGTGGAGAAGGTGCCTGGGTGAAAGGTGAGCGGGAACAAGGAATTAGCTGAGAACCTCTGGGCTCCCCTGGCCTGGAGGTTGTGGGCTTCTGGTGATCCTTTGTCCAGTTCCAGGCCCCCACGCCGCTCCCCTTCCACTCACCCATGAAAAGAAAAGTGAACACATAGTAACAGACCGCCGCTGATTCCAGCCACTGCTTCCTCCTGGTTTTCATGGTGGGGGAAGGTGGGGGAGCCGGGGAGACCTCCATCCCAGGGTCTCCCATCTTCCAGCTTCCGTGGGGCTCAGGGTGCCAGAAGGCCCACAAGCGAGCCGGCCCCGGTAAGGTTTTCTTGGCCTGGAAGCCTGCCTTTCCCTGTGCGCGTGAGTGGGGGAGCGGCTGCTGCCCTGAGATCCCTGGACCAGAGGCCAGAATACTCCTGGCTCCTTCTCGCTGGAACTGATCTTTGAACTTCTCCCTATCTGCGGTCTAGGCTGGCCACGGGGTGGGGTGCAGGAAGGTGTGTTCCGGGGAGGGGCAGCCCCTGGGTGCTGGAAGGATCCGTGTGGGGAGAGGGCAGTGGAGCTTAGCCAGTGGGTCCCAGCAGTGCCTGAGGTGTGTGTGTGTGTGTGTGTGTGTGTGTGTGTGTGTTTGTAGAGGGGGGGTGGGAGCCCAAATCCCCCTGAGGTAATTCCTTCCTGAGTGTGGCATTCCCCAGTCTGCCCCGCACCTAGGCCTGTTTGCAGGTTGCAGCCAAGGTCAGGGCCATGGGAGGCGGGGAGGGGAGGCCGCCTGGCTCTGGCCTGCACTGGGCACACCACCGGGAACACACACGTACCCCTTCTTTATTTCACTCCCTGGATCCCTGGGGTGGGGGGTGGGGAGCCAGGCCAGCCTAGGAGGGGATGAGGTGGCGGTGCTGGGGCACGTAGAGCTCCAAGAGGTACGTGAGCCACGGCGTGTGGGGCGTGAGCAGAGTGTCCACCTGCACGGCTGTGCGGGGATGAGGCCCCACTGCAAAAAGCAGCGGGGTCAGGGAGGGGGCTCCAGGCAGCACGGTATCGCAGTTGGAGGCCCTGTCAACCCGGGGGGGGGTAAAGTGGGGGGAGGAAAGAGCGCATGGGGGTGACTCGCAGCCCAGCAACACCTGCAGCCCACAGGGGGCCTGCCGGAGAGCCCCTCCAGCGAGCAGCCTGGCAGCAGCGATGTCTGGAGAGGAGCGGTGCCTCAGGGAACTCTGGCTACCTGCCCCCCATCCTCCCTGGGACAGCCTGGGCACCTGGCCCTCGCTGTGCCCCCGGTGCCAACTGCACGGACCATTTCGGACTGCGGATTTGTGCACCAGACGTTCAGTGTTTTCCCTCCAACACCTTGGCAGCGGGTAGGAGGCACTGGCCTTGTCCCAGGAGACTAAACCCGGAGGGCTGGGAAACTGGACTCCTGGGTCTTGGAGGGGGCGGGCATCATTGGCAAGCTGGGGGACCAGGATACCCCCCTACCTCCCTCCCTAAAGGAGGAGGGCCAGGGTTCTGAGACCCATGTCTCCGCCCCGCCCCCCTTCTCTAGTAGTCCCAGAAGATAGGGAGGTGGAATCAACAGGGCAGCATGAGCGTGGCCTCCGGGCCCAAGTTGTCGAGGGTGGAAATCGCAGAAGAGGTGGCTTCAGGGAGAAGCATCCAGCTCTGTGGTCTTCAGGAGCTGGGGGTGGGGGTGGGGGCAAGGGGGGGAGGTTGCCAAGACAGGCTGACGGACCTCAAGGTAGTTCCAATCCACCAACCACCCCAAAGGACAAGGATGAATCATATGGTGGGTATGATTTGAAACTCGCTGGGTAACAGTGTTTTCTTTCCTTTCAAGGTTTATTTTTTTCGTGTGTGTGTGTGTGTGTGTGTGTGTGTGTGTGCCAGCATGGAATGAGATGGACTGGGTTATACGATGCTTAGTCCTTGTTTTGGATCACAGTGCTCCCTCGCAGAAGGCTGGTGCCCCACAGGCAAGGAGATTGCATTTGGGTGAGACGATCTTTCTGAGAGTTTTCTCGGACCCCTCACTCCCCTCTGCCCTTAGCCCCTCACCGAGATAGTGAAGCAGTCCTGGCAATGCCTTCACACACACCCCAGTTGCAGACCCAGGCAGAGTGAGGAGCGGGGCCCCAATCTCGGCGTGTGTCAGTCTTTAGAGAGCCAGGCCAGGTCGAAGGCGGCAGGGAGTCAGGTCTGGCCTAGCAGGACCAGGAGCCTGTCTAGGCACACCCGGCCGGGGGCCATCGAGAGTGGCAGCTCAGGATGCAGGCACCCCCTCCCCCGGTCCTAATCCTCTGTCGGACTCTTCCAGGCCACCTGCACCCTTAGACACCTAGACACCTCCAAGTGTCTCAAGAAGCCTACACTGCCTGCCGGGGGTTAGGGGAAAGAAGATTGCCAGGTGCTTGGGTGCCTCTGGTTGCAGGGACTTACTGAGCCCCAAGAAGGAGAAGATCCCAGAAGGACAGTGACCACTTAGGGCCCCAGCTTAAGAGGTTGAAGGAAACCCTGCCCATAGTTCTTACATATATCTGGTTGGTCTTGATCCCTGGTTCCGCCCCTATTTTTGCCCCCTTGACTGACCCACATACTAGACCCTCATCAGCCCAGCATGGAAGGGTTCATGATTACCTGAGCTCACAGGTTCAAGGGAAATAGACAAGGGGTGCAGCCTGGGGGTGAGGAAGGGGGTCACTCCAACCCTGTGGAGCTCAGGACTTTGGGCTTTTGTGAGCAGTCCGACTGGCCGTCAGCAGTCCGGAAACGGATGTTGTCTGGGTAGCCTAGTGTCCACTGCGGATGGCCAGCCTCTTTGTTGCAAAGAGAACAGCTCAGAGACCTCTTAGTCAGGGGGTGGACCCTGAAGGTGGGGAGGGAGTGCAGAAAGCTTACTGACCAGGTAGTGAGACCCCCAGAATGGAAGGCTTGATGAGAGAGGCTGAGGGTGGGTGGGGAGCACACCCCAGGACCAGGATGGTCACACACTGCCCTTCTCCACCAACACGTGTCAGTCAGGTGTCTCAGGGGACAGTCTCCTCGGAGGAAATATGCCCACTTCATCAATAGCGATCACGGTGGCTCTTTGAGTAAGGTGGCCTCCCTTCTGACTGTCAGCAACAGGAGGCCACGTCTCCTCCCCCACAGAGTGGACCCCTTACATGGGTAGGGGTCTGGAGGAGGCAGGGGCAACCATATCTAGTGGCCAACACCAGTGATCAGACTGCCCACAGGCTAGCCTGCTGGCTTGCCTTTCCAGGGAGCTTGGTCAAAAGCTCTCACCCAGGGACGCTTTCTCCCAATTCTCCTGTGTCAGTCCGGATAGACTAGAGAAACAAATTCATAAACATGCATATGGATATAGGGGAAAGGTTTATAGACAAGAGGAATAGGACATTGAGAAAGCATCCCAACCCAGTCCAGTCCAAAGCCATAAGTCCAATATTAGCCCATATGTTCGATACCAGTCTATAAAGTCTCCTTCCGACTCAAGAAGTATGTGCAGTGAGGTGTCCCAGCGGTGGCTGGAGTCTCCCCATGGCTCCTTGTTTCCAGGATTCAGGGTCCATCAGCAGTATCTATTGGCAGTGGGAGCATCTCAGCGCTGGCAGGGGTCTCTCTGTGGCTTCTTCAGCCCCAGAGGTCTGGTTCCATCAGGACAAGCCCATGTGGTCTCCTCTCTGGCTCCTCCATTCTCCAGGAATCAGGATTGATCAGCATGCTGTCATCTTGTCTAGTCCGTAGTTCATCTCCAGGGGACAGTGAGTCGAGTCTCTCTTCTCAATTTCCCAGAAATCTCAGGAGAAAGCCATGCCTACACAGAGGCCTCATTGGCTACTCATTGACTATCTCCAGATTGACAAGCTAGACTCCATCCCTAGACTCCCAATCATGAAATTGACATGAGTACATGACTGCCACATCTCCTCAGCCCATTTCCATCCACAAGACATATTAGGGTTGTGTGGCGTGGCTGGGAGAGGTCAAGGGTCGGTGGAGCTAAAAGCCCAGCCAAAGAAACGCTCAGGTCACACCGAAAGGCACCAGCGCAGTGGTCCGCCTCACCTGCTAGGTCGGCAGGCTTTGAGAGGGAGGCGGTTCACCAGCAGGAGAGAAGGAGGAAGGTTGGGGTTATAGAAACAATAACAGCTCTTGCGAGGCTGGCAGTGGCCCACAAGGAAAGCCATGTGCAGTTCCAGCAGGAAGACTGTGAAGCCCATTGGGGAAAAGCCGGATGAATTTGAGTCTGGTGTTTCTCAGGCTCTTCTTCAGTGGGAGAAGAACTGGGACTTAAGGCTCAGAGAAGGGAGCGGAATGTAACGGCGGCTCAGGAAATCCAAGTTGGAATTATAATCTTTGCTCCTGTGCCGCAACTGAAACCTTTCCCGAAAATCCAAGTCCGGCTAGTACGGGAACTGGAGAAAAAATCCAGTGGAAAGTACGTTGTCTTTATTGCTCAGAGGAGAATTCAATCACCTGGGAAAAGCCGTACAAAGATGAAGCAAACGCGTCCCAGGAGCTGCCCTCTGACAGCCGTGCACGATGCAGTGCTCGAAGCCTAGTCCTCCGCCGTGAAAGTGTGGGCAGGCGAATCCGTGTAGAGCCGGGCGGCGGCAGGCTCAGCCAGGTTCATTTGGACAACGCCCAGCAGAACGATATGGAACCCAGGTTGAAACCTTTTCTGGAGTTTATAAGAAGCTCCCGGGCAAGGATGCTAATGTTCAATTCCCAGAATTTCGATGGTAAACAAAGATGACTGGATAAAATATGATTCCCAATAAAATAATAAAATAAAAGCATTAACAACCGAACATATGGAAATTGGCAAGTGCTGGGAGGATGGGGAGATATTCAAACTTTGGTGCTGTTGGTAAAAGGGTGAACCCTCTGTGGAAAACAGGTTGATGGAGCCTGGCAGCTTCGACTTAGAATGACCACCTGATGCAGCAAGGCTCCGAAGGGCCCAGGTGGCACAAACCAGTAAGCACTTGACTACAACAGAAAGGTTGTTGGTTCAAAGCCCTCCACCAACACCTCCCTAGGAGAGTCTGGTCTATCTGCTCTGGCAAAGATGTCAGTCACAACCCCCCTGGGTCCTGCTCTGTCACACGGGGCTGCTGGACACTGGCACTTGCCAGCAATCATCAACCTCACATATCCCACAGCCTGAAAAACAGGGATTCCAAGAGGTACTCGTCGCCCAATGTTCATGGCAGCATGAGTCCCAGCATCCCAATGGGGGAAGCAAGTGGCCCGCAGGTGACTGGCTAAACCCCTTGAGGGGCATTCATCCAGACGCATTCTGTGGTTCGCTGCCTCCCAGTTGGTTCCGACCCACAGCGATCCTATGACACGCTGCCCCGTCCCGCGCCAACCTCACCATTGTTCCTGGGTCTGAGCCCATGGTGGTAGGCACGGTGCCTATCCATTTTGTTGAGAACCTTCCTTTTTCATGACCCCTCTCCTTTACCGAGCATAATGTCCTTTCCCAGGACATCTGGTCACACATCGAAAGTACTTGAGGTAAAGTCTGCAACATCCGTGCCTCTAAAGAGCATTCGGGCTGGGCTTCTTCCAAGACAGGTGTCCGTTCTTCTGGCCGTCGATGGTACGCTCCCCATGCTCCGTCAGTACCAAGCAGATCCGTTCTTCTTCGGTCTTCCTGATGCTGTGTCCGACTTGACATGCATGCGCGGGGAATGAAAATACCATGGCTCGTGCCCGGCATGCTTCGGTTCATACTTCTCTGCTCCCCGACACTCAAAAGAGGTCTCGTGCAAGCAAGATCAACTCCTGGGTAACTCCCGTCTTTCCTCCGAGCATCATGATGCTATCTGTCGGTCCAGTTGTGAGGATCTGGTTTTCTCGACGTTGAGTAGTCATCCGTCCTGAAGGCTGCACTCCTTGCACGTCATCAGCAAGCGTTTCCAGTCCTCCCCCCTGCCACCGGGCAAGGCTGTGTCGTCTGCGTGGATCAGGTGTGGGGCAAGTTGTTAATAAGCCTTCCCCCAATCCTGACGCCACTTTTTTTTTCTCATCTAAATCTGATGCACTTGCTCAGTTTGCCGATAGAATGAGTATGGTGAGAAGGTGAAACCCTGACACGCAACTTTCCGGATTTTGATTTTGTTTTTGTGGCATCCCTGCCCCCTGGTGGGAGTAGGAAGCCCAGCCTTGCTCCTGGAGAGCTGCTGCTGGATTTGAACCGTCAACCCCGTGGGCCGCAGTCCCGCGCACAACCACTAGGCCACCGGGGGCTCAGCCAACTCTCCTGATTTCAAACCCCGCAGGAACCCCTCGTTCCGTTCCCACGCCTGCCTCTTGATCCATGTGCAAGTTCAGATCGCGCATAATGATGTGTTCTGGAACTTCCATTCTTCAAGGCAGCCCATGGTCCGTAATGTTCTACACAGTCAAATGTCTTGGCATAGATAATAGAACACGAGTAAACACCTCTCTGCTAGTTCTTCTTTCCAGCCAACATCCATCCGACAGAAGCAATGCTGGCCTTTGTTCCCTGTCCTCTTCTGGCTTTGACCAGAACCTGTTGGTGCTCCCTGTCAATGTACGGCTACAACTTCCGCTGGATGACCTTCAGCAACATTTTGCTTTCATGTGACATTAACGACATTGTTCTATAATCTGAGCGTTCTGTTGGGGCATCTTTCTTTGGAATGGGCACACACATGAATCGCTTCCAGGCAGTCGACCAAGTAGCTGTCTTCCAATTTTCCTGGCATAGCCCAGTGAGGGCTTCCTCAGCTTGCTGCAGCACATTTTCAATGGATATTCTGTCAATTCCTGGAGCCCTGTTTTTGGCTAACGTGTTCAGGGCAGATTGAAACGCTTCCTTCAGTACCACTGGATTTTGCTCCTATGCGACCTCCTGCAATGGGGGAATGTCAACTAGTTCTCTTTGCTACAGGGACTGTGTATTCTCTCCATCTTCTCTTGATCCTTCAGTATTTTGCCTATAGACTCTTTCAACGTTTCAATTCAAGGCTTGTTTTTTTCCCCTCTTCTTCTGGTTTCAGATATGCTGAGCGTGCTCTTTCTTTTTGGTTTTCTTACTCTATGTCTGTGCACAGTTAATAGTTGACGTTGTCTTCTTTCGCTGCCCTTTGAAATGTTCTGTTTAGCTCTTTGGCGTCCTCCTTTTGTGTTCCTTTGCCTTGATTACTCTATGATCCAGACAAGTTTCAGAGTCTTTTCTGATATCCACTTTGATCGTTCCTTATAATCGTGTTTAAAAAACTGGGGCTCATCCAACTCTTATCACAATCCATGCATCCGTCCATTGTGTCAAGCACACTTTCTTTTTTTTTGGGGGGGGGCATCACTGCCCTCAGGTGGTGGGAGTAGGAGGCCCAGCCTTTGCTCCTGGAGCTGGAATTGAACCTCCGTCCCAGTGGGCCGCGGTCCCGCATACAACCACTACGCCACCGGGGCTCAGCCCTTATTTTTGTTTTCCAATGATTTTCCAGCTCTTGTAACATTCAGTACATCATTTGTATCAAACACATTTGCACACATGTTGCCTTTTTCCGACTGTCAGTCTTTTTTTTTTTTTTTTGGTGGTGGGAGTAGGAGGCCCAGCCCCACTACACATGTTGCCTTTTTCATTTCCAAATATTTTTCTACTTGAGCCCGTAGTATAAGTTCCTCTTTCCCCCACCTTCCCCTCCCCAATAATTATTAATGCATCTTGATTGCATGTTTACTTTCAGAAGACATTAATAGACTTCTCCTATTTCTTGATCACTAGCTTTTGTGGTTGGTATATAAATTTCCTTAATAGCCATATTGATTAGATTTCCCTGAAAGCAGATAGATACAATCACAGACAACACTCTAACTCACAACTGATTTTGCAGTGTACTTTTTGGCAATGAGTGCCACGCCATTCCTCCTGATTGTGTCATTCCCAGCAAAGTAAACTGCAGGTAGATAGGTACAATCCTATCGCCAACGACGGCACCACAATTCACGAATGATTTTGCAATGTGCTCTTTGACAAGGAATATCATGCCGTCTCTCTTGATTGCAAACCACAGGGAAATCATAGGATTTTCTGATCCAAAAACAACCCATAGCAGTCCCTTTCGGCTCACCAATGCCTGGGACATCCATCTTTAGGTGTCCCATTTCATTTTTGACGACCTCCTGCATTCCTAGAATCATACTACACGCCCATACAAAGGGATGACATCTCGTCGCGTGGCACCGCATGGATGCACCACGAAAACTTTGTGCCAATGGGAATAAGCCAGACATGACAAGCCCAATGTTGTCTGAGTCAATGGATGTGAGGTGTCTAGAACACCCCCAAAGTCCCTGCCATCACACTGAGTCATAGTGAGCCTGACAGGCAGCATAGCATTGCCCCTGTGGGTCTCACAGATGAAAGCTTTGTGGACACAGATAGCCTCGGCTCCCTTCCAGAGACATGCTCATGCATTTGAACTCCCGGCCTGGAAGTTAGCAGCCAGATGGGTAAAACGCACATTCAACAATTCCCCACCCCCCGCCCCCCCCAAAGACAATCCACTTCCATCCAGCTGCTTCAGATTCACAGCAGCCCTCTATAGGTAAAGTGACCAGATTTCAACATTGGTAAAGCAGGACACCATTGACCGGGGGTGGGGGGGTCTAAGGGGTATATTCCCTTCCCGTGCTCCCGCCGTTTCCTAGCTTGCTGTGCATTCTTTCCAAAAATCGGGACTTTTTAAAAACGCCTTGGGATGCGGGAAAAATTGTTTAAAAGCGGGACTGTCCCACCAAAAGTGGGGCGTCTGGTCACTTTATCTCTAGGATTTTTGAGATTGTAAATATATTCTTTAAAATATTTGATACTGGGAAAAACAATAATTTATAAATTATCAAGGGTGCCTGAGGGGGGTCAAAATGAAGAGCTGATACCAAGGGCTCAAGTAGAAAGGAAATGTTTTGAGGATGATGACAATACATGCGCATATGCGCTTGACACAAGGGATGGAGGTCTGAATTGTGAGCTGTATGAGCCCCCAATAAAATGACTTATAGAAAGAAAACATACAGACACATATGTTAACACTGAGAAAAAAATTTTCGTACCGAAAGAGGAGCAGACAGCTTCATTTTTCTCCCACAAAAGCAGTGGGTGGGTCTGAACCACGGACCTGGTGTAGGAAGCCCCACCCCACCACCAGGGGCCTCAGGAGCACTCATCCATACAGAAAATTGTTTGGTTCAAATCCAGCAGCAGCGCTCCAGAAGCAAGGCTGGGCCTCCTACTCCCACCAGGGGACAGTGATGCTCACACCAAAAAAAAAATCATTGGGTGGTGACGAGTGGGGAGACTTCTTGCTCAAAAGGCACAAAATACCAGCTTTGAAGGATGAAAAAATTCTGAACCTCGATGGTGGCCGTGACCCAACAAAAATTCTGAACCTCGATGGTGGCCGTGACCCAACAGGTGGCTCGATGCAATGCCTGGGACTTGGACACCCCTAAAGTGTTAAGATTTCACCACCCACCTCTGCAGAGACCACAGGTAAGTCTCTCTCCTTCCTGTAGACCACATGCTGGTGGGGCTGTCCCCAGGGCCAGCTATGGCTCTCACCATTCCCCTCCTTCATGCAGCAGGGGAAAGCGTGCTGATGGATTGGGGAACCGTGGAGAGGAGCCAGGGGGCCAGGTGGGGAGTGCTGTTTGCTGGGAACCAACTGGAAAGTCCTCTGGTCTGGTCCTTCTTCCCACCCTCTCACCAGCTCAGGCAATAACGGGACGCAAACCAAACCCCATGTACGGCAGTCAAGTTTATTCTGATTCTTTGCCACCCTGCAGGACAGGGCAGAACCGGCCCTCTGGGTTCCCCAGACTGAAGTGTGACCAGAGGAGAAAGTGAAAGTTCCTGTTTCCCCTGGGGAGTGGCCCCTGACCCACTTGGTCACCAGGGAGTTTCTGACTCCACATGACCTCCTGTAAAGGGAGCGCCACTGCTCTCCAGGACTTCTGAGACTGGGTATTTATGGGAGCAGACGGCCTCGTCTTTTCCCCTCAAAGCCGTTGGTGAGCCTGAACTGCTGACCTTCTGGTGAGCACGTAACCCATAGCAACACCCAGGCTCCTTAAGACCACACTGGGGAGCAAGAAAAAGAGACCCATGGTAACTTCCAGGTTCTCGCACAGATGGAGTCTCCTGCTCTCCCCCTCCCACCTCTGGCCCTTTCTTTATGGGGCCTGGTCTCCCCTCTCCTCTGGGTGCCAGGAGGAGGTGCAGCTCCATAGGTGGATGGAAGGACTGAGAGTGGATGAAAGGACTGGAGAGTTCGTTCCACGTCCTCCTTTACTCGGGCAGGAAGGAAACGGAGGAACCGTAATAATTTATCCCACCGCAGACCCCGGAAGCCCTCTCTCCAGGACCTCCGGGGACTGAGGGAAGGGAAGGGGGCTCCAGGAGCTCCCTGAGAGGCCGTGCATTGGGGGACACGGCGGCACATTCAGTTCTAGGCACACAGAACACAGGAAGCGAGGCTGGAACTCCTCTCCAAGAACGGAGGGGGCCCGTGCCCAGGGTCCCCACCCCCACCCCCTGGAAGGCACAGTGGCAAGGAAGGTTTAACAGAGTGGCTGGGTGTCAGGGGTCGACAAAGG